>JAQQPU010008213.1:808-18187 GCA_029168905.1 Artemia sp. Kazakhstan ARC1039 | reverse complement strand
AGAATATTTCAACCAATCAGAAAATTCTATGATAAATGTCATTGGCTAAAATTATCGCTAGCAAAATATTGGTCTTTGTAAAATCTCACTGTGAATGGGCTTTGAGATATTTATAAGCTTCTCAAAAATTTGAACTTCTGGTATTACAGTTGTTTTTGCTGCCTTTTTGATGAATTGGAAGAAAAAAAAATCAACCATTTAATAACACCTCTCTGCTCTCTTGACAATAGATTGTGAGTAGTGTGTTCTTCCAAAAACAAGTATATATAATGCATTGGTCAAGAATGTTGGACGGCTGTTCCGTTCGTCTAATCAGTCAGATGTTGGTTGATCAATTTTCAGTAAATCAAACTTGATAAAATAGCTTTTATTTGCTTGAAAATTTGAAAACTGGATTTTGAAAATCAAAATTATTTGAACAAACGTCTCGATATCATAACATTAGGTTTGGCAGGACTTGAGGTCCTAAATGGCGGACAAACTATTTGCAAATCAGGATGCGCGCTTTTTTTTAGAACTCTGT
The DNA here is from genome assembly GCA_029168905.1 of Artemia sp. Kazakhstan ARC1039. Classification (NCBI taxonomy): domain Eukaryota; kingdom Metazoa; phylum Arthropoda; class Branchiopoda; order Anostraca; family Artemiidae; genus Artemia; species Artemia sp. Kazakhstan ARC1039. Next base: position 17,664 of record JAQQPU010008213.1, on the reverse strand, counting down.
CCTTTATAGTCTCTCATAGTACTTTGAGAAAAGTGTTATAAGGGTTGCTTATATTTCTTTTTCACGGGAATCGATTTGAATGTTGTCACGAGGAAAGGAAACTTTAATTTAAAAACATAAAAATATGTGAAATTGATATCTACTCCCTTATGATTTCTGGGAATATTTCTGGTCTACGCTGTTATTGTGAATGTAAAGAGTAATATTAAGCTCCAAAATGAGCACAATTTATTCCATATATGAGGGGGACTGTCTCTTTTCTAATCCACGCCTCTACCTTATGGTTGCAAAAACTTTGGAGGACGCTCATTAGATCGGAAATTGAGAGTTCAAGTCCCTTTTTTATAAGTCAAAAGTGATGTCAGACCTCTCTTCTGGCCCGGGGAAAATTATGATTAGCGCCCCTTCCTGTCTCCTACAGAATTTTAATGGCAAATTTGAACAAAACTTTCATTTATTAACGAAATTATTTTCAATTTATTATTTTGATTATTATTATTTGATTGTTTTTATTTATTCATTAATTAATTAATAATTTATTATTTATTTTCCTTTATTAACTGCTAATTTCTTCTTTTTATCCGTGAGGTGTCTGGCAATTGTCTCTTGAGTGCACGTGGCGAATTTTGTTATCCTCATTGTTATCTTTTAGGGGTTACACCTGGGATACTTGGATAAGTTGTCCTATAAGTAATGAAACGCAGTGAGATCAGACATCATCCACCCTTTTTTTTGTAGGTGAGTAAGATGCACCAGGTTAAGCTCCATCTAATAGTATCCAGGAGGTCCAGGTATTCTTTGCAGAGAAAATTATTAGAAGTGGGAGTTTTTCTGCATTTGCACAGATGCAAGCCAAGATAGTTGTACTTTCATGTCAATTAGCACCGGTTCTATGAGTGGCTAATGAGCTTTTGGCTCAAGCAACTTTTGTGGTGCAAGGATCCCTGCAGAAAGACATCTTGTCCAAATTGAACCAGAAATGGGGCTTTTCAAGAATATCCACTGCCGTGGAAGTTTCATGTAGCAGCTCATAAATCCATATTCTGTGAAGGGGTCAGATTACTGCAAAAGTCTTGTGTTTTCTAGTCTTTCTGGTTTCTTTAGTGAAATTATGTTTTGGCACTTGAACCCCACCCATCAGTTATGACCAAGTTGGCTGTCCTTAAATCTTATGTGAGCTGTGTTCTTGATGAGATAGTCTTGAACTTGGTCAAGAATTTCCTGCTTTCTAAGACCTATGCCCCACTTTTCAAGTATTTGGAGACCCTGAGCCATATCCTTTTTTATTTCAGCGATAATTTCTTGGCTCCTCCCTCCTTCGCAAACTGGTTTTTTGACTTCTGTCTTCTTCATGAAATGGCCATGCAAGGTAGTGTGCAGTATCTAAAAAAATTGGAAGCCTTTACCTTAAATTACCTTAAATCGCATGCTTGGAGCGAATTTAAGCATTTTCATCGTTGTAATGCTCCATTATGACTTGTAGGTTGTTTGCTAAATTTGGGTTGAGGACTCAGCAGCTTCCCAGTTGTACAGAAACTCCTGCTGTAGCCATTCTTTGTCAAGATTTTGCTTGAATGCACCTGTTGAATCAGCAGCCACTGTATCTTCAAAGAGTTGATTCCATAAGTTTGATACTCGCTGGCTGATAAAATGGTTTCTTTCTTGGATTAAGGAGTGTTTCTTGAAGATTTTCTTGGAATGCCCTTTAGTCACAGAAAGTTCTGGGGGGGGGGGGGATAGGAGACTAGAGAGAACATTTTTGGAAATAATTTTGTGGTTCATCATTACTTCACCACGTTTCCTCCGGTATGCAAGAGTAGGAAGATTCAAGTGACGTAAACCTTCTTTGTATGGCATTTGTTTGAGGCCTTTGACCATTTTGGTTGCTCTTTGTTGAACTCTTTCTAGTATTTCTTTGTTCTTCTTGAAATAGGGTGATACCAGGGACATTCCAACCTCTAGGCACGGGCGAACTAGTGCCTTATAGCTTCATAATCATACTCGGGCGTCTGCTAAAGACATTTCTTTTGATCATTCCGAGAGATTGGAGGGCAGACGACAATACAGATTTTGCATGGGTGCTGAACTTAAGCTGACCATCAACAATGACTCCAAGATGTCTTTCTTCAGAGACTGCATAAAGGGGTTACCTTGGAGATGGTACTGCTGATGTGTATTACGGATTACATGGTATTTGTCCGTATTAAAAGAGAGAAACCATGTATCAGCCCAAGTCCCAAGAATATCAGGTAGACAAGGAGAAATGAGGGACACCTTGAGAGTCGTGAACTCTTTCAACTTGCGGTCTTTCTGAAATGAAACTCTGCATCCACTAGACAACAACATCCTCAACTGCTACTGCTTTTAGTTTGGTGATGAGGAGTTCATGACAAACCCTGTCAAATGCTTTTGAGAGTACCAGGAGCACCATGTCGAAAGGTAAATCATTATCCGACAATGGTATAACGTACTCGTATGTGTCTATTAGATTTGTATCAACAGATCTTAAAGGTCTGAAGCAGTTTTGAGTTGAAGTGAGAATGTTGTTAATTTTCAAGTGCTGAATTAGAGCTCTGTTGACAAATCTCTCAAGCACCTTTACAACTGCAGAAATGATGCTGATAGGACGGTAATTTTCTGCATGATCCTTGGGACCTTTTTGTGGATTGGTGAGATATAGGATGTTTTCCAATCCGAAGGTAGTTCTCCGTTTTGTAGGGACAGCTGGAAGAGTCTACACAAGAGAGAACTTAGAAAAATTCGGTATACCTTGAGAAGCCTTGGGTGTATCCCATCTGATCCTTTGGGTTTATTAACATCAAGATTTTCCAGGCTATTTAGGATCATATCTTTGGTAATTAATAATTTTGGCATTGGATGACATATAAAGTTTAGTGGTACTGCAGGGATAGTTCGACAAGATTGGATGGTGAAGGCAGAGGCAAACTGGATATTCAATACATTAGCCTTATCTACTGACGATGAATCGGTTATTCCATTATGTTTGAGGTCAGGAATGGTGTGACGGTTAGGATTTTTAGCAGAAACATGTCTTCAGAAAGATTTGGGGTTTGCCTTGATATCTGTGACATTCTTCTCCTTATGTTGAGACGTCAGTTTCCTAACTACATTGGAGGCGAAATTCTGAGCCTTTGCATACGTTTTTCAATTTTCCTTTGTTTTCTCCTTGTTGTACCTTTTCTAGGCACTGGCTTTCCTGTTGATTATTCTTTTTGCACCCTTTGTGAGGAATGGAAGTGTTTTTGGCAGTTTTCGGTAGATGACACGGGAGTGCTTTTTTTCAGTTGAAAGGAGGGTTTCTTTTACATTTGTCCATGATATGTTGACACCAGAAATAATTAGTTCCGACCAATTTATTGAGGCTAGTTCCTTCTGTATTGCTTGATAGTCAATAAAAGTTGGAGGACGAAGATTAGGTCGCAGACGTGTACTCAACAATAACACAGAGGATGACTGAGTGGTAGCTGTTGTCAACTGAGGGAAGAAATTTATTTCTGATAAGGGAATCTGGTTCACTCAAAACTATGAGATCCAACAAGGAAGGATTCTGGTTGCCACGATGCCTTGTTGGGTTGTCAACCGTTTGACGAAGGAAATAGTCAGATAAGCAAGACAAAAACTGTGAATCCCCATTACTAGATACTGCATGACCAAGACCATCAACCCACTCGATTAATATGAAGTTGAAATCGCCAATAATTATCAATTCAGGTGATACCGTAGATACCATTTCATCAATGATAGTTTTTAAATATATTTCACAATCGTCAAGACTGGGTGCACTAAGTCTTCTATATACACACCCAGTATAGATTTTTTTATTTTCTTGAAGAGTAATATCAAGCCATAAACTTTCCATCCAGGGTACATTAAAAAATCAGATGGTTAATAAGACTATCCTTGAAACCTTCTCTGAGATAAAACCAACTCCTCTTCTGCAGTTTGGCTGCCCCAGATTAGTGAAGCATTGAAAACCAGATATCTGCAACGAACTTTCGGTAATAGGCATTGCTGTAAATTTTGGCAAATCTCCACTAACCCAGCAAATCTACTTCTTCACCTTTTAAGAGCACTTAGATATTTAGAAGCTTGGTTGTAAAAGAATCAACATTGCTAGAGATGACACGCAGGGTATTATTATTTCGAGACTTTTGTGACCTGTCGTCCAGGAGCAGAGGTCCCGTGGCTGAAACTGTATTTGACAAAGGCTGGATAGATGATAATTCAGAGATGGCACCGAAGAAGCTCGAGTTACTCGAACTATCACATAAAAAGAAAAGATGCCTAATTCCATTTTCAGTTGGTACACTAGGATTAACATTTGAAGTTCTACAAAGCCAAAATGATAAATGCAAGAAATCAGGATTATTTACAAGAGGTGAGGGACAAACTTTCATATGTCCATCGCAGTCGGGTTCAGGGCTAGCCTTGGAACTTTTCAACTGTGATGAGTAGCAACGTTTTTTTTTTCATAATTTTGCCTTTGAAAATGACGAGATCCTTTTCACCAGAGTTTGCTGGTTTTTTTAGCTTATCTATGAGAGCCTTACGTTTATCACGCTTGGCCTTTGATGCGTCACCGCGAGACTGAATATCTTAACGGAATTCACGAGAACGGTTAATGCTTTTTGCTTTTGATGTCTACACTGGGAATAGAGAGGAGGATAGGTGGTGGGCGTGCATTTACGGACTGTGAGTTTGTAGGGATGGAAAGTCTTTTCATGTTTGTAATTTCAATGCACTAGAGTTTGTCATTTTGGCTGAGGTGCGACTGGATATAGAGTCCTTCGTTTGGTCGTGACGGGATACCATACATAGCTATGTTCAGAGATCTACGTTGTCTATCCTGCTCTTCAGAGATAAAGCACTGAACCTCACTATTGAGATGTTGAGCAAAATCATTATTCGACCGGGCAGTCTCTTGTTGCACAAATTTTGTGTTCTGATATCATTAATTGATTTTGAAATCTAATCTTTGAGCATAGTTTCAAGGCTATTTACTGAAGACTGCACGATATTTTGGATAATGACCTTGGATGGGACTTTATCAATGATATCTCTCTTTGTACTGTTTATCGTAGCTTCGACGATATTCTCAACGCTTTGAATATGGTTAGAACTGGTTGGAGTCATCAGAGAGTGTTTTTAAATTGGACACTTTATGCAAAAGTGGACCTGTCGAGAAATTTTTGTGAGCAACACATATTCGTGTTCAGTCATATCCACTTTCCGCATCCATCACAGAGAATTGCAGAGAAGTCGTCCCTTAGGTCTATTTCACACAAAAAACACTTATCACACCCTTTTTCGGGGCTAACGCGAGCTTTTTTCGTACCCCCAGTAGGCTTCGCATCAGTATTACGAGTTGACTGTTTCGGGGGCATTATATTGGGTAAAATGGACTCTCTATGACTTAGTGGCTGTTGGATTACTGTCTTAGCATATCTCAAGGTAAATAGAGACTTGTTTTTTTTTTTGGATTTCTGATGTATTTCCTTAACATTAATTCAATTCAGTTTTAAATCCACAAAAATTCGAAATACTATCGTCGACAAACACGCGAAAAACCGCTAAACCAACGTAATCTATGGTACTACGGAAATATAGCATTTGTCTATCTTTGGCAACTATGTATTTTGTAAACAAGTAATTTCAGAAGAAACAAATGCAGATTAAATGTCTGGTTTATTTATAATACAAAAAAAGACAAAGGCTGGAATTCCCTAGGGGTTTGAAACAAAAATTAACACTCCAAATTCCAGGCATGTTAAATAAAACACTAAGTAGGACCACTTAAAATAACACTGAAGGTAAATATAGGTAGAAAATATCACACAATATGTAGGAAAATGTCTAGGCCTATCTCATTAATTGGGCATATAATCCTGTTTTCAATTTTGGTAAAATTCTACTTTAGTTACTTTTACCTATCTTGGAAAGGGGTGAGGTTAGGAAAATGAAACTTTCAGGGATGAATCTACAGGCTAAAATATGTCACGGGAAGGTATTTTGAAGTACTTATCTCCTCTCCTTCTCCCTCTAGAGGATCCTGAAATTTGCCTACATGACAGGTCTATACCTATTGAAATTTTGACAAAACAACATTTTACCTTAATTTTTAGTTATAAGATTCTTTTTCTCTGGCTTTAGTTCTGAAAATGCAATTCCTGTTATTTGAGTAGTATTTTAAGCCATATCAATGTTAATTTTCAAAATTCAGGAAATGTATTTGCATATCTTTAAAACCTTATAAATTGGGATTGAGCAAAGTTGTGAAGCTGAAAACAATTTTGTTGTACTTCATTTGAGCAGAAGATCTATTTTGCAAGGTTTCACTTCAATAATTCACATATTTTTAAAGGTCATCAAAGGTCAGGACCCTCTAGAGGGAGAAGGAGTGGAGGTGGGTACTTCAAAATATCTTCCCAGGACATACTTTAGCCTGTAGACCCATCCCTGAAAGTTTCATTTTCTTAACCAAACCCCTTTCCAAGATAGTCAAAAGTAGCTAAAGTAGAATTTTACCTCAATTTTCACACAACCAGTTGCTCTTGAATTGAAATCATAAACTGATTTCTTTAGCACAGAAAATCTCTTTGAAGATAGCTCTGCTACTCAGGTTTGCCACTGCTGGTGATTTTCTTGAATCTGGTGATTTCTGATGATTTTCATTTAATTTGGTGATTTTTTCAAACAGTTTGTGGTAACAAACTGTAAGTAAGGAGCAACCCAGCTCAATAGGCTAGTAACCAAAACTCTAAAACCAAAATTTTGATACCCATAGATACATCAATAGAATCAGATTTTTATGCTGATTTCAAATATACAAGTTTCATTAAGTTTAGTTTTACCCATCAAAAGTTATGTGCCTGAGAAACTTTGCCTTATTTTTGAAAAAAGGGGGAAACATCCCCCAAAAGTGATAGAACTTTAATGAAAATCACACCATTGGATTCAGCATATCAGAAAACCCCACTGCAGAAATTTCAAGCTCCTATCTGCAAAAATGTTTGTATTTTTTGTCAGAAGAAAGATCATGAATGCATGTTTATTTGTTGTTTTTTTTTTATTTTCCCTGGGGTGATTGAATCAATCCAGTAGTCCTAGAATATTGTAAGAAGGCTCATTTGAACAGAAATTAAAAGTTCTAGTGCCCTTTTTAAGTGACCAAAAAAGTTGGAGGGCAACTTGGCCCCCTCCCATGCTCATTTTTTCCAAAGTCACCAAATCATAATTTTGAGATAACCATTTTGTTCAGCATAGTCAAAAATCTAATAAATATGTCTTTGAGGAAGACTTAATCCCCCACAGGTCCTGGGGGAAGGGCTGGAAATGATGAACTTTGCCCATTGTTTGCATATAGTATTGGTTAATGGGAAGTATAAAGACGTTTAGGAGGATTTTTTTTCTGATGGGGGGGGACGGGGAGGATCCTTCCATGGAGGATGTTTTCTTGGGGGATGGGACATTTCTATAAAGGGGGTGCCAGATTTCCCAGCATTATTTAAAAAACAATCAGAAATTAAATTAAAAAAAAAATAGTTTTTTCTACTGAAAGTAAGGAGCAACATTAAAACTTAAAACAAACAGAAATTATTACATATATGAGGGGGTTTGCCCCCTAGTCAATACCTTGCCCTTTTCGCTAAAGTTTTTTTAGTAGTTTCAAAAAAGCTATCTATTCTAATTAACTGGCCTTTGTGATTCAGGGGTTTGTGATTTGAACAAAATTCAAACTTTAGCATAAAGAGCAAGGTATTGACTAGGGGGCAAACTCCCTAATATACATAATAAAACATAAATATAGAAGCTTGTTACATAAGTTAATTTGTAAGTTACATCAGTACAAAATTTTGAGAAAGCCATTTAACTAAATAAGTAAAATTAATATGCAAATTTCGTTTTAATTATTCATGTACAGTGAGCCAAAATCAAAGCTGCATTAATTCAAAAATGTTCAGAAATTAAATAAAAAAAAACAAGTTTTTTTAACTGAAAGTAAGGAGCAACATTAAAACTTAAAACAAACAGAAATTATTCCATATATGAAAGGGGCTGTCCTCTCCTCAATACCTTGCTCTTTATGCTAAAGGTTAAATCTGTCACACAACTTTATTTTTTTAAACAATAAAAAACCTTAGCATAAAGAGCAAGGTATTGAGGAGGGGACAGTCCCTTTCATATACAGAATAATTTCTGTTCATTTTAAGTTTTAATGTTGCTCCTTACTTTCAGTTAAAAAAAACTTGTTTTTTTTATTTCATACAAAATTGGTTGACACTCCATGCATGATTGGTTTTGCTGTCTTACTCAGGTGAAATAATCAGTGATTTTCATATTTTATGTCTTGTTTTTATTTGTTATTTCTAAAGAGTGGCATTATTTTGGGCTTCTGTGTATCCTTTTAACTTGGCAATTGGCTTCCCCATAGTTACAAATTCTAATTTATAAATACATACATGTGTGTCCCATGTGTGATAAAAATGGATGGAGGCTGAGAAATGAAAAAAAAAAATTATCAGGTAAGGAAAGCATAGTCCAACATGAACATAGATTCAGCAGCATAGGCTAGGTCTTTTTCAAGGGACTTAACAGTTTTTAGAAACCAGAGGGCTCTTGTCTAAGGAACCAGGGAAATAAGATTTATCACCACTTGTCTGATATTTCAGCTTAGACTTGACCCATGACAATTTTCTGGAAGTAAAATAAATATATAAGAAATTGACACCATTTGAGTTGTCTTTTCCAGAGCTAAAGTTTACCACTAAGGATAACAACTATGGCAGGAGGGTTTATAACACTTATAAGCCAATAAAATTCAATTTGAGGATAAAAGAGGATTATTGGGGTTACTCTTTTCAATAGAAACCTAGAAAAAGGAAAAAATTTGCAAAGTAAAGACAAAGAAAAGTATAATAGTAGTTAAATAAATGAAAAGGCTCTTCTTGTCCAATAACAGGATTTTTGGTAACAATTTCAGTCTTTGCCTGGAATTCTGGTTTTAGGTATAAATTCTCTTCCTTCTTGAGCAGTTGATAGGCTTTGAAAAACATAATGTCTTAGCTAAGGGTGCCCAACATTTTTTTTTGGTGAAAAGCTTATTATTATTGATCACCAATTTTTGGTGATTTTCTCGGCAAAAACTGGTGATTTTTATTTGGTTGTGGTGGCAATCCTGCTGCTAGTGCGTTTTGTAGCTGAGTTGCATCAAATTTTCCTCCAACCTCATGTTGTTTTTTCTGATCATAATTTCTTGGCATCTAGAAAAGACAAAGGAATTATGACTGAATGGATGGATTTATTCAAAGGGGAATTATGAATAAATGGATGAATTTATTCAAAAACTTGTCACAGGTAAAGGTTTAGATGTAAAAACAATGAAAAGGGAGAAAGATAAACAAGAGCAGGCACAGAAGTACAATACATGAATGATCAAGACAACAATACATTCCACTAAGTAAGTAGAGTCATCTAAGGATGGTTACTTGCTTCAACCCTTATTATCTAAAGCTTAGAATCTGTTCTACCATTTAAGATATCAATCTTTGGTAAGATGGGATAAGTCCAATACCCCTTCCAAACTTCCCCCATAGGGGGTAAGCCCAACATGTTGGAATTTCCCCAGGTAGGCTTTTTTTGTGGGTAAGACCAACACCCCTCTTATCTCTTCAACTAATAACAATAGCTTGAAAAAAAAAATATCAATCTCACTTACTGTTTAATCTGCACAAATTAAAGTAGTCAGCCAAAACCTTCTGACTAGAAAGCATGCTAACTCTGCTTGAAGTTGATAGCACTGTTTCCTACTGCTACTAATCTGGAAGAAAACATAAAAGCCTACCACAGATACAATGCACCATAGATGAATTGGAGGTCAGTGTCTGACTTACCTCACTGTCTGGCTTTTCCTGATTCACCCTTTTCAATAAGGATATGCAAATGAAAAGAATCTACTCAGGTAAAATTATCTGTTTAAACAGCTCTGGATCAGATTTAAGCTGTAATTGTAGATTTTGTAAACATTCATTCATTTTAAAATTACATATGTTGAATGGAACATGCTAAAGAATACCTCAAATGTTAAATTATGGTCATGAATGTCAAATACAATCCCTCAGATTTGGATAAAAGTCATGAAAATCAAGTATTTCCCCTCAGATTTGGATTAGAGACAAGAGAGTAAATTGTATACCCTCATAAAGGAGTAATTTGTCATTATAGGAGCTTAATCCTTGCATTGAAGCAATTTTTAGTGTAACTTTACAACACTATAGTTTTAACACTTAATGTAATTCTTCTTCTATCATTTTAATATCCAAAAATCAAATGTTAGCTAAAAGTTCCCTTGAGAATTTTATCACTATTTGTTTACTGATATTTACTTATTTATCTCTTTTTGCATAGCCTGCCTATTGACTTACCTGTCAATTAAGTATCTAGTCTACCAAGAGTCATTGGTGCCAATAAGCTTAAATACAGGGTACACAAGGGTATTTTTTAATTTTTCTAAATATAAATACAAAAGCAAAAGTATTTTTCTAACTCTATAAAGTTAATTCTCACTCTTCAATTAGGATCCCTGGGATGTCATTGGTCTGGAAGACCTTAGCCTATTCCTCTGTTATAAGAAATGTCATTTAGCTTTATAATTGACAAAAAGGAATAAAATCCAAACTGAATTTTTTCATGTCTGCTCAGCAATATATGTTATGGAATAGCTTTTCTTACATACAAGAGTTATAATTTTGGGAATAATTGTTCACTCTCTTGTTTGCCCAGTTTGTCAATAACAAAATTGACTTATTGTTGATAATGCAGAAACCAGCAAGTGAATATTGCCTTTTCTTTGCAAAGTATAAAAAAACATTACTCTTTCTACAGAATTTCTTTGTTGTGATGTTTGTTAATTTTGTTAATGTTAATTTGTTAATGTTAAATATTATAATTTACACTGCTGAGCTCAATCAATAGAAGACTTGCATAAAGGAAAAATAAAAGCTAAAACCTCAAAGGTAAGAAACCAGTGTCACATAAATCAAATAATGTCATTCACAAATAATGCCTTTGTTTATGACATCACCCATCATTTTGTTTGCAAAAGTATGATGTGTTTGATAATATCTTGTTGACTAACAGTTGCTGTAGCGTAATGGTAACGAGATGATCCCAAAGACATAAAGGATTTGATTTCAAATCTGCCTAGGGTAACAGCTGTAATACAAAAAAATCATCACAGACTGGGTACAGTATTTCAAATTCTGGTTGTCCTTGCCCTAAAAGCCCTAAGTGCTCTTGAAAAAGATGCTTGTTTAAAGAGCCAGCAAAGTGACCGCAATCGTACGGCTTTCTGTTCATTTTTGACCGCTCAAAGTAACAATCCTGGAAAAGAAAGGGCTTGCAAATAAAATTCATGCTTTAAGAAAACATCTTTTTGCTTTAAAAAAACATCTTTTTGGTAAGTTCTTGACATTTAATAGGCGTTCAAAGTGTCTAATTAATGAAACAAGATCATACTAGAATGCAAAATCAACTCAGGTCTGTAGTTTTATGAATAGCAGTAATAATGACTTAATTGATATTCTGTCAACCCAGTCCAACTGTCATACTTAGTTTTGACAGTTTTTTCTTAGTTTTATTTGGTTTCTTTGTCTAGGAAAATCCTAAAAAGGTGCTGCAATACAGAAACAAAAATTTTCCCATGTTTCAGCCTATCTAGATTGTTTTAACCCCCCAAAAAGTGTCAGTATTCATATTTTCAGGAAAAAATAGATGTTAAAAGATACATGATTAAACAATGTAAGTGATTTTGTTGTTATATTTTGCTTAATTTTTTTTTTAATTCAATTTTCTTTTTAAATTAAATTTTTTACTGCTCATCATAGTGATGATAAAAATTTCTGTTATATGAGTATATAAATCACAGTTTATATAATTATCCAGTAAGCTTATTGCAGATCATTTCTGGTCTTCGTTCTTGGTGTGAACAAAAAGCTCCTCCCACTTCTTCGTGCAGTTATGGATCAGTGTGTTTGTGTCTATCAATGAGAAATGGTTACAAAGTGCATTATTCGTAATAGCGGGTTTCCACTTGTTTCCGATTGTTTCACATCTGACTTGTCTACCAGTGAAAAGATCTGATGCCGCTTATGTTTCTATGTTCTCTGGAGCACTCGCACCCCGGTCCGGGTTTTTATAATGGGTGATATAGGGAATGATCATACTGGATAATTATATAAACTGTGATATAAATCCAAAGACATATCCCTGGGAAGAGGCAGTCTCCCTCCCCCACTGGCACATGTAAACAAAATCCAATTGTAATTCTCCAGGTGCAAGGGCTTAGGCTTGTTTTTGTATAAGGGGCTAACATTTCACCAAAATGTTCTAAATACTGCAAAGTGGACTAAAAATACATTGATTCAATCAGACCAACTAAAGAAGTGAAGTGTTGTAAAAAGTGATAGCTGCTTTGAGCAATTAATTTATTTTTTTAATTTATTTTTGACCCACTAACAATTATAAAAAAAGTGGAGTAACAAAAGAAAATAAAAAGTAAAGACATACAAAAACAAAACACATGCAAAACAATATCAATATAAAAACTACAAATACAAATCAAAACAATCGTACAAGAGGATGAAAAGGACCCAACCGCTTGCAGGCCTCATCTTTTAACTTGGAGTCCAACTTGTTATATGACGTCAATATATCAGTTGCATTAAACATTTGAATAATCTTACGGTTTCTATACCAATGAGGCAAATACAAAAGATATTTACAATAACGGAAATACAAAACTCTAATATCCTGCATATCATTATTATTAAAAAATGGGCGCAAACCTGATAGAAAAAGAATGGAATGGTCACAATACGTAGAATAGAGTTTAGCCAATGCCTTACGAGAATGTCGGCCGCAATTTGGAACAATTTTAGCATAACCTGCTTTAAGCTTATTCTTAATATCTGCAAGTGCACTAGCACGGATAGCTGAAATAGAAGAGCAGATACTAATCCCGAGCCAACGCAACGCAGGAGCCAGCTTAATTGAAAAAGAACTACAACTCAAATCACTACTTGGGGTTTTAGCATTGAAAACTAAATATTCACATTTTTCAGCATTAAGCACGAGGCCAATTTTTTCCAAAAGCTTAGAAACAAACTGGGTAGACCTAGCTAGGGTGAATTTTGAACGGCTAATAAGTAATAAATCATCTGCATAAGCAATATAAGATAAATTAGTTAGACCCGTAAAACACGACGGAAAAATACGAGAAAGCACAGGGTATAAACAAGCATTAAAAAGGTATGGTGACAGAACCCCTCCCTGCCTAAGTCCAGACCGAATTGGAATACTACCAAAAAAGATCTCTCCTGACCAAAGTCGAACATATGAATTTACATACCAAAAACGAAGGACACATAACAGATGAATTCACTCCAAGCTGGGTAAGAGAATACCATAGTTGGCTGTGACAAACCAAATCAAAAGCTTTTGAAATATCTAACGCACATAAATGAACTTCAGATCCATCTTTTTGTGCTTGAATTAAAAAAGAAGTAAGAATTCGATGCGCATGTTGGCATCCAATATTTGGTTTCAACCCAAATTGATTGGACACATAATCAACATTTGGAAGAATTTCAGGAAGCAGGACATATTCAAAAACTTTGCTCAGCAAACAAGCTACCGTAATAGATCTATATGATGCACAATTAGTCGGATCATTCCCACGTTTAAGAATCGAAGTGACACTCCCGCACAAAAAAGAATCAGGCACCAAAGACGCACATAGACAAATTTGAAATAATAACTGCAAATGATAAATCAATTCTTTCAAATCAATATGAAGGTTAAAAACACTAATACAATCAATATCACATGATTTAGATTTTAAATTCTTAACACAACGAATCACACGGTCAGCAGAAACGGGAGGTACATGGCCTTGGTAAATTTTCGCAGGTAATACATAAGAACAGAGGTTAACAGAGAGTGAACCGCATAATTCATAATATTAAAAATCTTATTATAATGATTAATCCAAGAGGCATTAGGGATCCGATCAGCATTAGGAGGTGAATCAAATTTCGCAACATTAATCACTTGTTTCCACTGACTAGAGGTCTTTGGAAATTCTACACCATTGTGCCTTACTTTACGAAGATAACGTTTAAACTCCAACTTCGTTTTCTGTTTAATGTCAAAAAGGTGACCCCTTAAAGGGCGGCCGCACGCTACCCAAATTCTAAGCCACAATTTTGCACGATTTTTCACAATTTTTAAATCAGGGTCAGATTTCCATATTGAGCCTCTAGTCTTAAGCTTAAAACGACAAAGCGGGACAGCCACTTCTTCAGCTTTTTTCAGACAGAAAACAATCTGGCTGTAATATATATTCAGCTGAACTCGAGCTTGTGGGGATATAACACTGGTACAGAGTAAATTAAATGGAACTTTAATCAGTTCTGTAAGCTGAATAAAGGAGGTCTGCTCAAGAATTTTTCTTTAACTGTTAACTTGTTCATGTCAAAGCTGTTAAGTTTTTAGGAACTTAAAATTTGTCATGGATTGTTCTAGGAAAGACCAACACAATCTATTTACCACAAGACTATTTTTATTACAGTTAGTATTAATACACACAATTACAGTTAGTATTACAGTCTACTAACATATTATACCTTTGGTGAGAAAGATCTAATCCCGTATTTCCCTGAAAACTAATGAATTAAGTTAAGTTTTAACAGAGAGTGGTAAATTTTGCCTGGTTAATCCACTAAGTTACATGACCAAATGAATCTTAACTCATATATGCGATTAAAACGAAATTTTCTTATAAATTTAGAAGTATTAGTAAACCAGTCTTCAATTTTGGAATGCTGTTGATCTATCTTCTTTTATTGTCCAACTGTTTTGTGTTTCTTCTTCTCTTTTGAGGATACAATCTCTCTTTTGAAGATATAATATTGAAATTTGTGAAGTGGAGCTAACTGTGTATTTGACTCATGGAAACACCCAGTCTCTTTGACATTGCTGCTGTTAAAAAAGGTAATTGGTTTTATTGGGGTTTTCTTTCAATTCATTGCTTAATTATGCTGCTTTCATGTCATTGTTGCAATACTTATTTTGTACTATTTTAATCAAAATCTGAACTGTCATTACTCTACATGTTTTTGGTACTTTTTCTTGAAAAATAAATAAAGTACACTATTAAACCCACTTATTAATAATTACTGAAAAACTTTTTCTTCAATGGAATTTTTAAAACTAATGTATTGCTAGTAATGGCTTTTTGTTGCCTTTCTGCAATCATTGACAGTGCTATTAAGAGTGCTGCCTAAGTAATGAATGATGTTGGCACAATGTATTATTTATTTGGTTTGTTTTAGACCAGGGTACTTTGCATAAAAGGAGTTGTTCTAGAAATTTCAAAGGGGTTTAGCCAGCCCCCCACGCCTGCCATCCCTAACACACCCTATTAAAATTTTGAGATAGCCATTTTATTCAGCATAGTTGAAAATTCCAGAAATAATGATAAAATAAAAGTTCAAAATAGGGATAAAATCCCTTTTAATATACAGTGTATTGAAATTCACAAAAATACCAGATATATCAGTCACATATACAGTGACCTTCATCAGTAGTAAAACAGTCCTATCACCCGTAGATGCAAATGCAATATATTAATTGCATTCTGTATTGATATTAAATTGTCCGAAAATAACAAAATATCATCAACATACAACAAGTGGTTAATGTTGATACCGTCATTCAAATATGGGGGTAGGTACCGTGTTGCTCTTCTATTTGCGTTATTAAATATGACGGAGCTAAGAACTGACCCTTGTTTTACTCCACAACGTAAAGAAATTCGGTCTGAATTCGGCCTATTTTGAACTTTTATTTTGTCGTCATGGAAAGGCAGTGTGGTCTCCGAAATTATCTATGTTCAGAAATTATGTTTTGAGGATCCCCCCCCCCCACATACTGCCCTCATGGCATAGGTTGTAAGTTGTGCCCTGGTGGCATATAAAGTTTTAATTGAAAGAGTGGTTGCATAAACTTTGGAGATTGCTCATTTGATTGGTAATCAGAAGTTCTGGTGCATTTTTTTAAAAGTAACAGTGATTGGAGGCAGCCAGAACCTGGGGGCAAGGATTGTAAGCTATGCCCTGGGGGTATTTAAGGTTTTTATGGAAGGAATGGTAGTATATACTTTATAGGAGTCTCATTTGGTTGAAAATTGAAAGTTATAATCCCTTTTAAGAGTAACTAGCCCCCCCTGACTACCCTTCTTTTCACCAAACACATCTGACTGAAATTTTTAGATGGTCATTTTGTTCAAAATAGTCCAAAGAACATATAACAATACCTCTAGGGTTGGCACAACCTCCCAGAGCCCTAGACTAAGGGTTATAAGTTATGCCTTAGGGCATATAAGGTTTTTATGGAATTGCTGGTCATCTAAACTTTAGCTGGGGACCATCTGATTTTTAATCAGAAGTCATAGTGGCCTTTTCAAGAGTCAAAGTTGATTTGAGAGCAACCAGCCCCCCCCTCCACCCCTATGCTCATCATTTCCCTCAACAAATCCGTTTAAATTTGGAGATAACAATTCTGTTCAGTGTAGTTGAAGGGTCTGGAAGTTATGTCTTTGAGGATGACAACCACCCCACAGCCCTCAGGGCAAGAGTTGTAAGCTATGGCATTGGAGCGTATAAGATTTTTATAGAAAGAGTTGTTGTATATTATTTGGAGGTTTCATTGGAAAGGTAATTTAAAGTTTAGTGCCCTTTTAAGAGTCAAAGTGATTAGAGGGCAGCTGCCCCCCCCCC
>JAQQPU010008212.1:0-29657 GCA_029168905.1 Artemia sp. Kazakhstan ARC1039 | reverse complement strand
TCTAAAATCTGTAGGGCCAATTTACACACGAGATCCCTTTCTACAGTTTGTGCGGCCTATTTATCCACTAGTTCCCTTTCTAATATCTATGCGGCCAATATTGTCATGGCGGCTTCAATTTTACTAGTTACTATCCACTATTACTTTATTTTTATGCACCAGTTCTCTTTCTAGAATGTAGGCGGTCAATACTATCTGGGCGGCTTCAGTATTGCTAGTCACGGTCCACTATCAATTTTTCTTACATGTATTAAATTGAATTTCACGTTTTACATGAGTTTTATGGTAGATTCTGTGAGAATAGTTAGAGCCGAAACCCCCCACAAATTTAGATAATTTCGGAGACCACACTGCCTTTCCATGACGATAAAATAAAAGTTCAAATTAGGGATAAAATCCTTTTTAGTAGACAGTGTATAGAAATTCCTAAAAATACCAGATATGTCGGTCACTGTATCGGTCACACACAGTGACCGTCATCAGTAGTAAAACCGTCACTGACGCTTTTACTACTGATGACGGTCGCTGTATATGTGACCGAAATATCTGGTATTTTTGTGAATTTCTATACACTGTCTTTAAAAAGGATTTTATCCCTATTTTGTACTTTTATTTTACCCTCACAAATTTTGTACTTCTTTTCCATATTTTAGGTCAAATTCACAGATTGGTTATGCAAATAAAAAGGGTAGGTTTGTTTGCTGCAGAGGCAAGTCTGTGACTGTAAGAACTTTTATAAAACCAAACCCCGTGAAAATATAAACCTCGCCACCTTATTGCATTTGACAGAAGGATGCATCACAATAAACCTACTAACTATAAATAAAGAGGCCTTAGCTTAAGACTCTGTTGAATTGAAAAGTCAAAGACTGAGTTATATTCAGCTAAATTTACTAAAACTGTTCAAGTACATGTATTTGTATAAGCATAGAATTAGGGCTGTTGAGAAGGAAACATGTTAAGAATGTACAGCCCGAATTATATATTTCCCAATCTTCAACCACATATCCTGTGGTAGATCTAATGAGTAAAATTCAAACAAATTGCCTAAAAATCACCAAGATCATGTATTAAATGTTAAATTAATATTCTAGGTCCTCGAATGAGCAGTGTAGTTTCCGGAAAAGCTACAGTTAAAATGGAGATACCTGGAAGGTCTTTGGTCACATCAAAACCAACCACCCCTCTCATCAGTAAAAAAACACACAAGGGTTCATCGGTCAGTTCTGTTGACCAGTCTCTTATTAGCTCAAATTCTGAAATGCAGAAGGTTGCAAATGGTGAGACTTCCAGAGGGAAGCAAACTAGTACCGAGGAAAGGAAACGTAGCCAAAAGGGGGAATCCATATTAGATGATGATGATGGTGTAGATTTTGACATAACTGCGCACAGAAAGAAAATTAAGAAGGTGCAGAAATGTTCTTTTAGTGACTCAAGTGACGATGAATGCAGAGTTGTCAAGTGACCAGATTCTCAAAATGATTTTTTAAGCTTTTTTTATATTAAATCTATTGTATAAGTGATTTAAACGGAGTATCAAACAGCTTCTGAAACAAGAATGAAAATAGTAGCCAAGAGTACCGATTCTCTAAACTATAGTGTGGCTGAATTTTCTTCAGTTGGTTTTAAAGTCACGATACCAAAAATTTATTTTTAAAAGTCGGGAGGGGGTGCAATTTTTTTCGATGAAAATATAAAAAACGGTGTTTTTCAATTCACCCCCTGATTGTCGTCCCTGATTACAGGACATCAGGATGTATATTACACGCACCCAGATTAGAAAAAAAGGGGTGTAAATATTTCGTAAGAAATTATTGTAAATAAACCTTGAGTTTGTATAAGCAAATCATCACATTTTCGTAGAAAAAAAAGCTGTCCGTTTTTATTTCTATTTTCTTGTTGTAGTCTCATTTACGTTGCTTCATTTTATGTTTATTTATACTCACATTTCTTTTTTTCAGTGCTTCTTTTTCATTCTTTTTGTGTTTTAGAAACAATTTTCTAAAAAAAATTATAAGAATTAAGAAAAATGTATACTTGTTTTTCTTTCTTTTTATGTTTTTCTTTTGTGGTTGTCTGTTTTTCTCTCTTTTTTTTGTTTTAGAAAGTAAAATCGATTTATTTTTATTCAAGAAAGTGTTTATTGTAGAAGGAGAACAAATTGACTGTCCCAGGCTAAAAAAATCCCTTTCTCAAAATAAATTTTAAGTTAGAAATGCCATATATGGCCACTACTCCTACTTGGTCGACTAGTGACCTCTCTG
The DNA here is from genome assembly GCA_029168905.1 of Artemia sp. Kazakhstan ARC1039. Lineage (NCBI taxonomy): Eukaryota > Metazoa > Arthropoda > Branchiopoda > Anostraca > Artemiidae > Artemia > Artemia sp. Kazakhstan ARC1039. The sequence continues at coordinate 27,393 of JAQQPU010008212.1, read as the reverse complement.
GAATCCCGGATTTTTCTTAATATGCATATATTTGTATATAATACTTTTAGTATAGTTTATATTTTTTTCGAAAATAGTTTTTGTTGCTAGATACTCAAAACTTGTTTTTTGAAAGATATGTGTGTTAAATCGTTGATTTCTGCTAGATAATTTTCTATAATTTTATATTAAGGTCACGTAAATAAGTGTACTTGAAGGCTGCAGTCAGGTACATACGGGGGGGGGGGGGCTTGGAACCTGTTTTATTTCCCGAAACTTCGATGTTTATACGATTTCAACAATGATCTCTTATTTTGTTCAAATGCTTTTGTCGCCTTGTTTTTGTATATTTTTAAAGTTGAGCAAGTTTCAAAAATCAGTTGTTCAAACTTATTCTTCTAAAAACCGTGTTTGGATCATCAGTTTAGACGCGTCATTTTTACCATTCTTTTTAGTATAAGATGATTGGCATAAATGTGGAGGCTGTTTTAAGGCAAATGTGGAAGGGGGGGGGGAGTATAGCCATACTCATACCATGGGAGATCAATATCATTATGATTATTCTAATATTTTCTTGTGTTCTACTCATGCTATTTTGCTTTTTTTTTTCGAAGTTGAGTAAATTACAAAATACAGCTGCTCAAAACATGTTTTCGTGATGAATATAATATGATCTTTAGTTATTGACAGATCATCTTAACTATTCTAGTCTTAGATCACGTTATTAACAGGTTGCATTTTAGAAGAGGTGGTTTTAGGGGGGGGGGGGCCGGGAGCACTTGCCCCGGATGCAGAACTGTGCAGAACTTTTAGGGGCGCAAAATTTGAAATAAATAATTAACGGTTATGATTATTTTGTAATCTTTAAAGCTTTATTTTTATTAACATAAAGTAGAAGACGCAGTTGCCAGCAAGTACTACCAAATTTAATCCGAAATCTTCAACTTTCCTTGAAAATTTTATTTTTCCCATATCTTCAACGTTCCTTGAAAATAAAACTAAGTAGGCCGAATTTAATTCATTTAATGTTGTTACAATTAATTATGCAATACGGAGTCTTCGCAAAACATAGAGGTAACTATCAAATACTATTAGCAGTTACGGTGTCGGTGGCCAGTAGTGAGCGGTCGTTTAGTAAACTTAAATTAATATAAATATCCCTATGATCGACTATAAGCCAGAAGTGACTAAATGATTTAGCCTTAATGAGTACAGAACTCAAAGAATTAAAAGCAATCATTTGGGACGAGATAATTAATTATTTTACACAGGCTCAAGTAAGAAAATTTACATTTAAATAAATTGAAAGATTTGTTAATGAATGAAATTTTTTTTTAAATTTGGCCTCAAAATTTTTGGGAGACAGGGGACGGAGTGCTAATTAATATTTTGCCCCGGGCGCAAGAGAGGACAGAACCGCCACAGCATTTTCGGCGGTTGTGGAAGGGGTGTGGGACTTTACTTATTCCATACAATCATAAGATTGCTACAATTTGTGAAATAATTTCTTACGTTCTGCCCATATTTGCAGATTTTGAAGCTGAGAAAATTTTAAATTATAATTGCTCAAATCTTTTTTGTTCGTGTTTTTTTTTTCACAAGCAGCGCGTTTTCACATTAGGCCATCGCACAAATCCATAAAACCGTCATAACCATCGTCAAATATGATCACAATCATCAGAAGCAAACTATTAAAAAATGTGGAAAGGAGACGGAGATTCCAGCTCTGATCGAGGTTGAAAGGCTTTCTTGGGTAATTTGATTTTTTTTTTTTTTTTTTTTTTTTTTTTTTTTTTTTTTTTTTTTTTTTAGTGAAAATGAATTAACTCCGCATCCAGAAACTCCATTTTATTTCTGCTATGTTGACTTATCCATAACGTAAAATAAACTTATGTACCATAGAATTCTATGTCAGTACTATGAGCATAAGGCTTTCAAGCGCGCCCATAGCCACTACTCCTTTCTTCCATTAATGGTTTAACAGCGCAAGTAGAAGATTTAACAGTGTATCCCTCTTTTGGCGACGCCATGTTTCCAGATGTTCGAGTATTTTTATATGATTAATCGGAGTATGGTCGGAATATTTAACAAGTATCAATAATAGGAGTTACTAGCCCATGTGCAATACGGTTCCAGGTGTTCTGTTACAGGGAACACAGATAGCGACACACCCTCGCACTTTCAATAGGTCCATATGAAAATATCATGGGATTTTAAAGGCATCCATAGGAAAATAGCATAGGATTTCCACAAGGGTCCTGTTTCTAGCTGGCATACTCCCATGACACTCTCTGGTGTTCCATTATTTCCCCTAGCAACAGCCATTTGTCTCTATTCGTAACCATTTTTGGCACATTGTTTTTCTGTGTATTACCCTCCCTCTATAAATAGAAGCCCAATATAGGAGTCTAAACCTGTCTTGTTTTTCTGTACCTCCCTTGTCCCAGGACCACTAAAAATAGACGTCCCATGCAAAGCCTTTGTGTCCCGGGGTACTATAAATAACGAGCGGAGAGGGGGTTCTAAGTGAGCTACTTGGCCCTCGTCCCTGTGTAATGTGGTCAGCTGTTTCTAGGTGCTATGACGCAATCTTGTTTCAGTATTTAAAACCTTTGACAACCATTTTGTAAGAAATCATGTCTAAACAAGTTTTTTGACGTCACTTCTCCTAGAATATAGTGAGTCAGTTTCTTTTTTGGCGATGAGAGAGGAGTGTCAGGATTAAGGTGAATAAAGTGGACAGACAGAAAATTACAGGAAATCTTGTTACTTTGGAAAAAGTGGTTAATTCTAGATGATAATTTTCAAAGATTGGAAATAGTCAGCCAAGACCGATCTTTTCTCATTTTCTTAACCCTCCGGCTTTATCTGCTGCTATCTCAAGCTTTTAAAAAAAATGGTATTATTCATCTAAAGTGCGGGTAAATAGGTTCTTAGGACAGGTCTCCCCCTCCCCCTTCCAAGAAAGGCAAAAAGTAGAATTTGTGAGGATTAAACTAGGCGTAGGAATAAATGTTTTATTACACATGTTGCGAGATATAAAACTAGACTACAATTACTGACCCAATCATTGAAAAATGGGTCATTCTCCTTAAGGTTTATTGTGTCAATTTTGTTGACAATCTTAGTTGGAAGTTTTAGAGTATATAGTTTGTTTAGATCACAAGGGACATATTTAATTGAATGTAAAATCCCGACCTCAAAATATTCACGCAGCCTCATTCCCCCTTTCCAAGAAAAGCAAAAAGTAGAATTCGCGAGGAATAAACTAGGCGTATAAATAAGTTTTTTATTACACAACTTGGGAGAAATAAAACTAGCCTAAAATTACTGACCTAAGTTGATTAAAAATAGGTCATTCCCCGTAAGGTTTATTAATTGACAGCAAAGCAACTCTTCCGCTTTGTTCATAACAGATGCTTGCCAGTTTTAGGAAAAGGGGTGCGTGATAGATTTGACATTTCATATTTAGGCGCATGAGGGGAAAAAGACTGCTTTTCTCGAATAACACATTTATTACGAAAAAAGAATAATTTCTTTTGATTAGATTAACTCTTCAGAGATTGAGGATGGGGTTTGGGGTTGCTACATGGTAAATAGGGGATAATGTGAGCTGAAAATGAGTATAGACAACACGATGTGGTGGAGGGAGCGATGGGGTTTGGAGGGGGGGGGGGGTAGGAAATAATATGGAAAAGAAACTCACCTCTTGATAACGATAATTATCCATTATTTTTGAAGAGAGTTGTATCACTTACAGAATCCGAATGAGTACTGGTATAGAATCTCCTTTCTGGCACTTATGTATAGCGCCGTGGGGACAAAGGCTTTGCATGGGACTTCTGTTTTAGTGGTCCTGGGACAAGAGAAGTACAGGAAAACAAGACATTGTTAGACTTCTATACTGGGACTTCTTTTTATAGAAAGAGGGTAATACACAGAAAAAAATGTGCCAAAAATGGCTAGGAACCGAGACAAATTGCTGTTGCTAGGGTAAATAATGGAACACCTGGGAGTGTCATGGGAAGTCTGCTAGCTAGAAACAGGGCCCTTGTGGAAATCCTATGCTATTTCCCTATGGACTTATTTAAAGCGCGAGGGTGTGTTGCTAGCTGTGTTACCTTTGATAGAACACCTGGAACCGTATTGCACATGGACTAGTGACTTCAGTTATTGATACTTGTTAAATATTCCGACCATACCCCGATTAATCATATAAAAATACAGGAACATCTGGAAACATGGCATCGCCAAAAGAGGGATGCACCGTTAAATCTTCTTCTTGCGACGTTAAACCATTAATGGAAGAAAGGAGTAGTGGCTATGGGCGCGCTTGAAAGCCTTATGCTCATACTACTTATGTCTACTTTAGTTTACTAAGTCTACTTGTCACTGCCTAAGCTACAAACAAAAGTTGCTCTGTAAGATTATATTACGCAAATGATGTAGATCTTACGTCTTAAGTTATTGTAGTGTGAAAAGTTCAATGGGATATGAGAAACCACCATAAGGGTATCGATGCATCTTTGTACACGGGCAAGTATTAGAGTAAGGTCTTTGTTCTATAAAAGCCAGGAGTGAGTGCGTCAGGGTGCCGTTCGCGATGAGGAAGGCAGAATAAAACCAAATATTTTGCCTCCCCCTACCCTACGTTTTTAAAATTAAATTTTTTGTATTTTCTTTGAAAAAGTCGAAAAAAACAACAAAATTATTGCCTCCTTAGTTGTTAAAAAAAAATATATGTATTTTACTCAATCTTTTCGTGAATTGGCTCCACTGGATCTAGCTCTGCAAAAGCTCCCCCGAGAAAGGTCAGTTTCTATTGCACATCACCTCCAGGACATAAGCTGCTCAATTCAGGTAAGTTCCAGTTTTGGACTGATTTATTTATGGTTGCTAGTTAAGCTTCTTTTGTAAATGGATATAGATACTTATTTCGATACAGATTTTTAGATATCGATTTCGATTAAAGCCGAATCGTTATTATTAGCTAAATCTTGATATTAGCAAAACATCATGATAAATGGGGCTTAATGACTTCGGCTTTCGAAAAACCTAATCAATCCAAAGGAGTTAATAGTGACACCTATGTCGTCCTATCCCCTCCTCTATAAAGGACCCCTTTTACAGTAGGAACAACAAGAATAACACGTCACAACATCACTATTACCTCTATCAGGAAAATATTTGAAGGGTTCTAATGCCAAATCGATCAAATTCAGAAAACAATTAGTGGAGAAAATTGGCTAAGAACATAGATTACATGCTTTGGTTAGGTTGACAAACACTCACCACTCACTTCAGAAGAGCTTTGGCACCTATTTCGGTAATATTTAATGGGGTTTGAAGGATCACCCTATCCCTCTGATTAAAGACGTTTTTAGTATTATGGCTAAACTATTCAGAATTGATTGGGCGGTCTTGTCATAACTTATGGAGCTTTGATAAGAGATCTATATAAAGGACAGAAAACTAAAAGTCGACACCTACTTTCCAAGAAATCTAAAAAAAAAATTATCTTCCCTGGTTTTGCGCCGGAGATAGAGATATTCAGTTTTGGTGAAATTTATATCATTAGCCAGAATCTTATGTCAATGAAATTTATATCAAAATACCAGATTTCGATCACATATACAGTGACCGTCACACACAGTGACGGTTTTACTACTGATGACGGTCACTGTATATGTGACCAAAATATCTGGTATTTTTGGGAATTTCTATGCACTGTCTGTTGAAAAGGATTTTATCCCTATTTTGAACTTTTATTTTACCCTCACAAATTTTGTACTTCTTTTCCATATTTTTGGTCAAATTCACAGATTGGTTATGCAAATAAATAGGGTAGGTTTGTTTGCTGCAGAGGCAAGCCTGCGACTGTAGGAACCTTTATAAAACCAAACCCCGTGAAAATATAAACCCCGCCACCGTATTGCATTTAACAGAAGGATGCATCACAATAAAAGCTACTAACTATAAATAAAGAGGCCTATATTACTACTAAATAAAGGCCTATTTTACTACTAAATAAAGTAGTAAAACTGACCGTCATCAGTTTTACTACTGATGACGGTCACTGTATATGTGACCGAAATATCTGGTATTTTTGTGAATTTCTATAAACTGTCTATTAAAAAGGATTTTATCCCTATTTTGAACTTTTATTTTACTATTCTTTCAAATGTTTTTCAATAAAGAATCTTTTCAACGAAAAGTATAGAGTCATATTAAAACCTAAAATGAGTAGAAATAAAATCATATAATAAATCAAAGTAAAAACGTTTCAAAATATAGAAAAATAGGTATAATTTTTCAAAAACACAATGTATAATTAACATACACAAAAAGCTTTCACTAATAATAATAAAAATCGGAAATTCGGCTTTACATTCGGAAGCATTTATCAGCAGGAGCAAGAGTAAAAGAAAACAAAACAGAGCAACCTAAGATATACAAACATAAAGCAAGTGAAAAAATAGGAAAGCTATTAAAAAAAAAAATAAACACAGATAAAAACTCACATCTCAAAACCGTCCAATGTTCATTTTTTAGTTTTGTAAATGCAAAAAGCAAGACCAACGAGACAGGACAGATAAGGTCTTTCTGCTAGTCGAATCTAGCAAAAGATGTCTAAAAGTTTTTCTTCTAATTTTGTCTAGCTTTATATGTTTTCTTTATACTAGGTTAGTTGTTTTTGTTTTTTCTTTTCCTCTTTTTTCCTGTTGAAAAAGGCTTCCGGAATATTTGGACTTATTATTGGGGGGAAAATTCGGGTTACTTTTTCAATGCCTTATCGAAAAATGCCTTACCCGTTTATATATTTACAGGTGGCTTTAAATGAAGGTGGAAAGGCAATTTGGTCAAAGAAATTATCAACACTTACCATTAGCTTAGCACAGTACTTACCATTACTATCGTAGTTTTCAACAAACACTTATGCATCTTTACATAAGGCGTGCAATAACTCAAGCTGGCTTGACAGGAAAGCAATTGCATCGAGGAATATCCGAATTGTTTGTTGCTCTATAGAGTCGAAAGCCTTTCCAAGCTAAGTAAAAGACAGCGTATCTCTCGATTCATTTATTTTTAAAAGCACATTGGATGGAGATTGGTTTCATGGAAAATGTATAGTACCTGGTTTTCATCTAAGTGAGTCAGTGACAAGCTGTGGCTAAACTGTCTGTATATGTATGTATATTTGTAATGACAAGGATAATAATTTATTGCAAAAAAGAAATATACAGTAGAAAGCAATAACCTTAAGAATAAGAAAAGTAAAATATGCAGCGAAAACAAATTCTGCAAAGTATAAATTGTCGCTACACAAACAATTTGTGAAGTCTAATTTTAAAACAGATTGTGTAATGATAGTGATCCAGGTTGGTTCTGAGACGGGGTCGCTTCGAAAGGCCGAGGAAGATTTATTCAATGTTTTCCATAAGAATTGTCTAAAGATACTTTTAGGTACTAGTTTAACTGACCGTATGTCAAACAATAATCTCTACGGAAAATTTTGTTCGATCCCAATCAAATAAAATCCCCAATATAATAAAACGAAGGTTAAGATTGCTAGGCCACATTTTACCGATGAAAGATGACGGATTGCCGAAGATTTTGCTTTGAAGAGCAATTCGACCTCAAATCTGAGAGGAAGAGGTTGTAAGTAGGAATCTAAAGAAAAGTGGGATTCTATGGGCGGGGATAAAGAGTGAAGCCTTGAATAAATTGGGGTCAAGGAGGAGCAGGTGCAGCTGTGTTGGCCTGAAAACATCAAATGAATTTACAGAAAAAAATGTGCATTGTCAGTCTAATGTACATATGCTGATATTTATTCCTTAAAATCCTAATTAATTTTTTTGTTAAAGTTATAAGTGAAAACATTAAAAAAAAAAATTTCAGTAAAGTACAAATTATATTCTGGCTTTTAGAAAGCATAGGGCTCAAAAGTTTTTTTGATTAATTTCTATTCGTTTTATATTGACATAATCTTTTTCAGGGGGAAAGACCACTTCTGAAGTTAAACAACCACCCCTTCCATAAAAACCTTTAAAACCCCCTGAGCTTAACTTACAACCCTTGTCCCTAATCTCTGGGGTTTGTTTCAACCCCGAAAGCCTTGTTATGATATTTAGACTATTTTGAATAGAATGGCTATCTTAAAAAATTTTATTAGGTGCATTTCGGGACAATATGACGTGTGCATGGGCGCCCCTTTGGCTGAATGACGGCTTGATATATTTGTATTAATTTAGAAAAGTTTTCATAAAATAAGTTTTCAAAGAAAAGTAAAGAGCTATATTAAGCCAAAAATAAAGTCAAATAATCTTCCAAGCGTAAAACTACCACAAATCACTATCAACAACTAAATGAAACTGAAAACGAACAGAAATTGTAATAAATTACCGAGTCAAACTCAAAACGAGCAAAAATTAACATTGCTAGGGCTGACAACCCCTATGCCTTCTCAAGACCAGATCATAACTTGGGCTTTACTGAAAAAAAGAAAAATAATAAATCACCGTGGATTTTCAATGCAATTTACCTATACTGATATTTATACCTTAAAATAAAAATGGGTAAAAAAAGTGAAGGAAAAAATTTGTTTACTAATTTAATTTAAAAAAGTGAAAATATTTATACATATTTTGTTTTCAGTAAAGCGCAAATTCTGTTCTGGTCTTGAGAAGGCATGGAGATTATCAGCCCTACTAATGTTAATTTTTGCTCGTTTCGAGTTTGAATCGGATATTTATTCTAATTTCTGATCATTTTAAGTTTCATTTATTTATTCATAGTGATTTTTGGTAGTTTTACGCTTGGATGATTACTTGACTTCATTTCTGCCCATTTTTGGCTTAATGGAACTCTTTACTTTTCTTTGAAAAGCTTTTTTTGTGGGAAAAGGTTTTTTTAGATTAATTTCTGTTCGTTTTTTATTGACAATGTCATTTTCATGGGAAAATATTGTGGGAGTTTGACATGCCCAATATTCCTAAAGACATAGTTCCTGGACCGCTCTACTTTGCTGAACAAAATAGTTGTCTCAAAATTTTGACTACATGTGTTTGGGAAATAAATCGGTTTGAGAGACGGGCTGATTTCCCTCCAATCTCTTTTCACTCTTAGAAATGACCCTAGAACTTTTAATTTTGAATCGAATTAGCTTCTTTAAATGTTTCAATTATATTTCTAGCATTATAGAGTAGTGCTGCCTATGATATTGCTTATATGCCTTTTTGTAAAGCTGCATGTATGCGGTTTTTCGTTTAATTGGAACGCCCCTAAACACTCCCTAGAAGTTTTACTTTAATACTCTAAGCGTCATTAGTTACAGTAACTGTAGTTGTAGTACTAAAAGTATACACATCGTGCTTTCGAACTAGTCCGAAATCCCCCACAACTTACTCTTAAATATCTAACTTAATAATATAAATTGTTCTCGGGATATTGCTTATCACCTTTTTGAAAGTTCACATGCTCATAGTTTGTTTTGATTTAGTTCAACGTCTGCCTAAATATTTCTTATATTTAATTACTGAAGGTATTGTTATATTCTCTTTGGACTATTGGATACAAAATGGCTGTGTCACAATTTCGATCGAATGTGTTTGGAGAAATGATCGAGGATATCAGGGAGAGGGGGGACTATTTTCACTCCATCACGCTTGACTTTTAAAATAGAACTAGAAGTATGTATTTCCAATCAAATGAGCCTCCTCTAAAGTTCACAAGACCACCTCTTCATAAAAAGCTTACATCCCCCGGGGTATAACTTAAAACCCTTGTCCCCATACTTTTGGGGGTTGTTTCAATCCAAAGGCCATGTTATGAGATCATTGGACTAGGTTTGAACAAATGGCTATCTTAGAATTTGTATCAGATGCATTGGGGGGAAATATGACGTGGATGGGGGGGGGTAAATTTGACAGTAGCGGAGCCTCTCTAATTTTGAGGCGAAGAAGATCACAGCCAATCAAAGAGCTACAATCCGAGGAGAACAAGACCAAACCCTCTTTCTAAACCAATCACATAGCCAGAAATACTAACGGGAGTGACGCAACTAATATAAGGAAGATACAATTTCACCCCGTGAACATTCTTTTGTAATGTTAGAAATACTAAAGGGACAAGCTATCTGTTTGTCACAATTTCACCTCTTGAACATTCCTTGATAACATATTATCATTAATTTCCAGGCAGGATGATGTGTAATTGATACAGACATCAATTACGTTGAACTTATTGATCTTCGATTGTGTAAGAATTTATGACAGAAATATCAAAAGGCTTCACGGGAATTTAAAAGTATCTATGCACAGTTGTCAGAACAAAGGAAACGTCAGAGATTAATTGACATTTAAGGGGATTATTTGGGGTGAAAAATATTGAGATATGTGACTTGACCTAGCTTTACTTCTCGGCTGTGCTCGCTATAATAGACAAGTACACAATATAGGATTAGTCAGATGGTTATGGATTTGAACCATCAAGTACCGCAACCACCAATGACCATAGCCACCAAGGACCTCAACCTCCAAGTTCCCCTTTTCCCTACCTCCAAGTGGCCCCCTCCCTCTAACTTTTTGGATCCATCCCCCAATTTTTTATATACTTTTTTGAAGTTTATTTTTTTTAACATGATCATTTTATTTCAACTTTTTTTACATGTCTTAGAATGACATAAAACATACTTAAATGATAAAAAATTCACATTTAAGCTAGATTTCTTAACGTATGTACATGTGTGTTGTCTGAAACCTGTGATTTGGGGTGGTTGGTTTACTATTTTGCACTTTTCTGGCCTAGGTTTCTTATCCTGTCGTAGGTGTGAGTTGTCCGAAATCTATGATTTGGGATGTTTGGTTTACTATTTTAGACTTTTCTTAGCTAGGTTTCTTAACCTTTCTTAGGTGTGTGTTGCATGAAACTTATGATTTGGGATGTCTAGCTTGCTATTTTAGACTTTCCTAAGCTAGATTTCCTAACCTTTCGTAGGTGTATGTTGTCTGAAACCCATGATTTGGGATGCTTGGTTTACTATTTCGCACTTTTCTGAGCTAGGTTTCATAGCCATTCGTTGGTGTATGTTGTATGAAACCCATTCATGTTTTTTTTTTTGGGGGGGGGGGGGTGGGATGGGATGATCCAAAGGCCTCATTGGGTACATTTGTGTATATTTTAAAATAAAGTTGGGTTTTAGTTTTCAGAAATATGAACACCCATCTGTGCACAGTTGTCAGAACAAAGAAAACGGCAGAGATTAATTGACATTTTAGGGGATTATTTGGGGTGAAACAGTCTGAGACATGTGACTTGACCTAGCTTTACTTCTCGGCTGTAGTCGCTGTAATAGACGAGCACACAATATGGGATTAGTGAGATGGTTATGGATTTGAACCAACAGGGACCGCAACCACCAATGGCCCTAGCCACCAAGGGCCTCAACCTCCAAGGTCCCCTTTCCCCAACATCCAAGGGGCTTCCCTCCATCAAGCTTTTGGTCCCATCCCTCCATTTTTTGTATAATTTTTTGAAGTTAGATATTTTGACATGATAATTTTATTTCAATTTTTTTACATGTCTTAGAATGACATAAAACATACTTAAAGCAAATAAATTTACATTTAAACTAGATTTGTGAAAGTTTGTAGATGTGTATTTTCTGAAATCTATGATTTAGGGTGATGGTTTACTATTTCTCACTTTTATGACCTAGGTTTCTTAGCCGTAGGTGTATGTCGTAGGTGTGTTGTGTGCAATCTATGATTTGGGATGTTTGGTTTACTATTTTAGAATTTTCTTTGCTAGTTTTCTTAACCTTTCGTAGGTGTTTGTTGCATGAAACTTATGATTTGAGATATCTAGTGTGCTATTATGGACTTTTCTGAGCTAGATTTTCTAGCCTTTCGTAAGTGTATGTCTTCTGAAACATATGATTTAAGATGCTTGGTTTACTATTTTGCACTTTTCTGAGCTAGGCTTCATAGCCTTTCATAGGTGTATGTTGTATAAAACCCAATGATTAACTTTAATATTTTTTGGGGGGTGGGGGATGATCCAAGGCCTCATTGGGTACATTTTTGCATATTTTTTTAAATAAAGTTGGGTTTTAGTTTTCAGAAATATGAACATCACAGTTTTATTAATAACATTTGATTTTTTTTAATTAAGTTGGGCTATAGTTTCAAGAAATACGAACATCCACATTTAAAATACATATGATTTTATTAATAATATTTAATATTTTAATAAAGTTGGATTTTAGTTTTCGGAAATAAAAACACCAACGTTTAAAATACATGTGATTTTATTAATTATATTTGATTTTTTTCAATTAAGATGGGTTTTAGTTTTCAGAAATAAGAACACCCACGTTTAAAATAAATTTGATTTTATTAATAATATTTGATTTTTTAAAAATAAAGTTTGGTTTTAGTTTTCAGAAATAAGAACGTCCACGTTTAAAATACATGTGGTTTTATTAATATTATTTGATTTTTTAATAAAGTTGGGTTTTAATTTTCGGAAATAAGAACATCAATGTTTAAAATGCATCTGATTTTATTAATAATATTTGATCTTTTGAATAATTGGGTACATTTTTGCATATTTTTTAAATAAAGTTTTCGCACTTTTCTGAGATAGGTTTCATAGCTTTTCATAGGTGTATGCTGTATGAAACCCAATGATTAACTTTAATATTTTTTTGGGAGGTGGGGGATGATCCAAGGCCTCGTTGGGTATATTTTTGCATATTTTTCTAATAGAGTTGGGTTTTAGTTTTCAGAAATATGAACATCCCAGTTTAAAATACATCTGATTTGATTAATAACATTTGATTTTTTTTAATAAAGTTGGGTTTTAGTTTCAAGAAATACGAACATCATCGTTTAAAATACAAATGATTTTATTAATAATATTTGATATTTTAATAAAGTTGGGTTTTATTTTTCGGAAATAAGAACACCAACGTTTAAAATACATTTGTTTTTATTTATATTATTTGATTTTTTAATAAAGTTGGGTTTATGTTTTCAGAAATAAGAACACCCACGTTTAAAATACATGTGATTTTATTAATAATATTTGATTTTTTAAATAAAATTGGGTTTAGTTTTCAGAAATATTAACATCTCAGTTTAAAATACATCTGATTATATTAATAAAATTTGATTTAAAAAAAAATAAAGTTGGGTTTTAGTTGCAAGAAATACGAACATCCACGTTTGAAATACATATGATTTTATTGATAATATTTGATATTTTAATAAAGTTGGGTTTTAGTCTTCGGAAATAAGAACACCCACGTTTAATGTACATGTGATTTTATTAATATTATTTGATATTTTCATAAAGTTGGGTTTACGTTTTCAGAAACAAGAACACCCACATTTGAAATACATGTGATTTAATTAATAATATTTAATTTTTTCTAATAAAGCTGGGTTTTATTTTGTAATTTTTTCAAAGATAGAAAGGTTCCTCTTTTCGTTTCTTAATTTTCTCAAAAAAAAGTTACAGATCAACTCTAATTTTTTCCGATAAAAATAAAAATGTTCCACTTCAGTTCTGATTTTTCTCCACGAGGTGAAAAAAATTTAAAGTTCTGTTCTAAATTTCTCGTAAAAGATAGAAAAAAGTTATACTTTGATTGCAAATATTCGCCATGAAGATAAAGAGTTCCACTTTAATTCTAAGATTTCTCAAAGAAAAGAAAAAGTTCAATTCTAATGTTTTCCAAAGAAAAAAAAAGTTCCACTTCAGTTCTTAATTTTCTCGAAGACATAAAAAATTTTAAGTTCTGTTATAAATTTTACCATAGAAGATAGAAAAAACTTATACTTTGATTGTGAATATTCGCCATGAAGATAAAAAAGTTCCAATTTAATTCTAAGTTTTCTCAACGAAGTGAAGAAAAGTTTATGTTCTCTTCTGAATTTTCTCAATGAAAAGAAATAAGTTACAAATCAATTCTATTTTTTCAAGAAAAAATAAAAAGATTCCACTTCAGTTCTGATTTTTCTCAAAGAGGTGAAAAAAAATTAAAGTTCTGTTCTAAAGTTCTAATTAAAGATAGAAAAAAGTTATACTATAATTGTGAATATTCGCCACGAATATATAGCGTTCCACTTTAATTCTGAGTTTCTTAAAGAAGTAAAGAAAAGTTCAAGTTCTCTTCTGAAGATAAAAAGTTCCACTTTAATTCTGAGTTTTCTCAAAAAAGTGTAGAAAAGTTCAAGTTCTCTTCTGAATTTTCTCAAAGAAAAAAAAATAAGCTACAGATCAATTCTAATTTTTTCTAGAGAAAATAAAAAGGTTCCACTTCAGTTCTGCTTTCTCTCAAAGAGGTGAAAAAAAATTTAAAGTTCTGTTCTAAATTTCTCGTAAAAGATAGAAAAAAGTTATACTTTGATTGTGAATATTCACCATGAAGATAAAGAGTTCCACTTTAATTCAGAGTTTTCTCAAAGAAGTGAAGAAAAGTTCTAGTTCTCTTCTGAAAATTCCTCAATGAAAAGAAAAAAGTTACAGTTCAATTCTAATTTTCCCCAGATAACATAAAAAAAAGCTTCCACTTCAGTTCTGATTTTTCCCAGAGGTGAAAAAATTTAAAGTTCTGTTCTAAATTTTTCTTTTGAAGATAGAAATGGTCATACTATGGTTGTGAATATTCTCCATCAAGATGAAAAGTTCCACTTTAAATCTTAGTTTTCTAAATGAACGAAAGAAAATTTCAAGTTTTCTTCTGAAAATTTCTCAATGAAAAAAGTTACGGATCAATTCTAATTTTTTCAAAAAATAAGATAGTTTCTCTTTTCATTTCTGAATTTTCTCAAAAAAAGTTACAGGTCAATTCTAATTTTTTCCAATGAAAATAAAAAGGTTCCCCTTCAGTTCGGATTTTTCTCAAAGAGGTGAAAAAACTTAAAGTTCTGTTTCAAATTTCTCGTAAAAGATAAAAAAAGCTATACTCTGATTGCGAATATTCGCCATGATGATAAAGAGTTCCACTTTAATTCTAAGATTTCTCAAAGAAAAGAAAACGTTATAGTTCAATTCTAATTTTTTCCAAAGAAAATGAAAAAGGTTCCACTTCAGTTCTTAATATTCTCAAAGATATAAAAAATTTAAAGTTCTTTTCTAAATATTGCCATAGACGATAGAAAAATGTTATACTTTGATTGTGAACATTCTCCTTGAAGATAAAAAGTTCCGCTTTAATTCTAAGTTTTCTAAACGAGATGAAGAAAAGTTCAAGTTCTCTTCTGAATTTTCTGAATGAAAAGAAATAAGTTACAGATCAGTTCTATTTTTTCCAAAGAAAATAAAGAGATTCCACTTCAGTTCTGATTTTTTTCAAAAAGGTGAAACAAATTAAAGTTGTGTTCCAAATTTCTTATTAAAGATAGGGAAAAGATTGTACTATGATTGTGAATATTCGCTATGAAGATAAAGAGTTCCACTTTAATTCTGAGTTTTCTCAAAGAAGTGAAGAAAAGTTCAAGTTCTCTTCTGAAGATAAGAAGTTCCACTTTAATTCTGAGTTTTTTCAATAAAGTGAAGGAAAGTTCAAGTTCTCTTCTGAATTTTCTCAAAGAAAAAAATTAGTTACTGATCAATTCTAATTTTTTCTAGAGAAATAAAAAGGTTCCAGATCAGTTCTGATTTTTCTCAAAGAGGTGAAAAAAATTAATAAGTTCTGTTCTAAATTTCTCGTAAAAGATAGAAAAAAGTTAAACTTTGATTGTGAATATTTACCATGAAGATAAAGTCTACTTTAATTCTGAGTTTTCTCAAAGAAGTGCAAAAATATTCAAGTTATCCTTTTAATTTTCTTAAAGAAGAGAAAAAATTTAGCTCAATTCTGAATTTTACCAAAGAAGAGAAAAAAGTTCCACTTCAATTCTGAATTTTCTCAGATATGAAAAAATTTAAAATTTCTGTTCCAAATTTCTCCGTAGAAGATAGAAAAGAAGTTACAGTTGGATTCTGTATATTCTCCATAAATATAGAAAAAGTTCCACTTTAATTCTGAGTTTTCTCAAAGAGGTGAAGAAAAGTACAAGTTCTCTCTTCTGAAGATAAATAGTTCCACTTTTAATTCTGAGTTTTCTCGAAGAAGTGAAGGAAAGTTCTCTTCTGAATTTTCTCAAATAAAAAAAGTTACAGTTCAATTCTAAATTTTTCCATACAAGTTAGAAAAAAGTTATACTTCGATTCTGGATTTTTCCTCCAAGAAGAGAAAAAGTTCTGCTTTAATTCTGTATATTCTCAAAGAAGTGAAGAAAAGTTCAAGTGCTCTTCTGAATGTTTTCCCAGAAAAGAGAAAAGGTTCCACTTTAATTCTGAGTTTTCACAACGAAGTGAAGAAAAGTTCAAGTTATCTTCTGAATTTTCTCAAAGGAAAGAAAAAAGTTATAGTCCAATTCTAATTTTCTACAAAGAAAATAAAAAAATCTCCGATTTTTTAATAAACATTCTCAGCGTTATTCTAAGCGTATCCTAGAATAATAGAAATATAGCAAAGTAATGCATAAAATATTTTTATTGAAATAACCTCATGTAGAATATTAACATAAAAATATGTTACATACATTATTATATATTATTAATATTATTGAGCAGCATTGGACATTTTGAATCTGTTCCATAAAATAAATCATTATGTTCTCTCTTGATACTAGAGTTACTCGCTTCTCTTAGTTCATAACCACTAGAATAATCATTATTCCATTTGGGTCATATACAATTTTTACTGGGGTGTCACCTACAGGTTCAATACACGTTTCATCCTTGGTACTATTTGATTCATTGACTATATGGTCATTAGTAGTAATGATGTTCACTTGTGCTTTATTCTCCATTAATTTATCTTTATATTCATTAGTGATATTGTCTGCCAATGCCCTTTTGATTTTGACAGCGATTTCTTTGTCTAATATCACATTAGTTTTACAGAGGTAACAGTTCTGGCGCGTAGACAAGATATGATTTATGATATTAGTGCAGCAGTATGCATGTCTTCTATTTCCCTTTGCTTTCATTCGAATGCTAACACCGTAAAGATGACAATTAGATCTATCAACGGGTAACATGTTTCCAGAACTATTAGCTAGAAGTTGTCCCTCTTCATCAACTATTATTTATATGTTGGCATTCTCTTTGAGTGCTAACTTCTCTGGGAATGATACTTTCACATAACCACCATTTACATGATGGAAATTCTTGGGTACTCCAAAGGAATTTAACACCTCACTGTCATGAAAACTTAGGCATACATTCAAAAGAAGATCTCCATTACTACTTGTTCCATAGTTCAAATATATCTCTTTATCAGCATTCAAGGCAACGATGACTTTATCATGTGCACACACTTTCCTCGAATAATTCATTTCATTTTAAATATGATGCCAGTGTTTATCCCTCCAATGGGTAAAAATTACTGATTTAATACATGCAATAAGCTAGGTAGTCTCGATAACCTACCATGGAGTACCACTGGGAAAGCCACTTCTGATGTAAGAGCAAGAATAGAGTACGATTGGTACAGCCGCAAGCATATTTCATGTCATTTTATGATTCATAAAAAAAGTCCAGAAAATTCAGTCCAAAAAAAGGTTACACTGGTTATAGATGACAGCACACTCGCTCAGACACACAGTCATAGTGAGAGAGACCTGTAAAAAGTTAGGTTAATTTAGGTTTACTTAGAGTGGTGTACCACTTTTCTTCACTTTAATGACAAAACTCAGAAATAAAGTGGAACTTTATATCTTCAGAAGAGAAAAGGAACTTTTCTTCCCTTTTTTGAGAAAACTCAGAATTGAAGTGGAACTCTTTATCTCCATGGCGAATATTCATAATCATAGTATACCTTTTTTTTATCTTTAATAAGAAATTTAGAACAGAACTTTAATTTTTTTTTACCTCTTTGAGAAAAATCAGAACTAGAGGGGAATCTTTTTATTTTCTTTGGAAAAAAATAGAATTGATCTGTAACTTATTTCTTTTCATTGAGAAAATTCAGAAGAGAACTTTTTTTGAGAAAATTCAGGAATGAAAAGAGGAGGAACCCTTTTATTTTTTGAAAAAATTAGAATTGATCCGAAACTTTTTTCATTGAGGAATTTTCAGAAGAGAGCTTGAACTTTTCTTTCCTTCATTGAGAAAACTCAGATTTAAAGTGGAACTTTTTATCTTCACGGAGAATATTCACAGTCAAAGTATGACTTTCTTCTATATTCAACAGAAAAAATTAGAACAGGACTTAAAATTTTTTTTCACCTCTGGGAAAAATCAGAACTGAAGTGGAGGCTTTTTTTTATTTTCTTTGGAGAAAATTAGAATTGAACTGTAATTTTTTCTTTTCATTGAGAAATTTTCAGAAGAGAACTTGAATTAAAAGCTCTGAATTAAAGTGGAACTCTTCATCTTCATGGCGAATATTCGCAGTCTAAGTATAACTTTTTTCTATCTTTTACGAGAAATTTCGAAAAGTACTTTAAATTTTTTTCACCTCTTTGAGAAAAATCAGATCTGAAGTGGAACCTTTTTATTTTCTAAATAAAAAATTAGAATTGATCTGTAACTAATTTTTTTCTTTGAGAAAATTCAGAAGAGAACTTGAACTTTTCTTCACTTTATTGAGAAAACACAGAATTAAAGTGGAACTTTTTATCTTCAGAAGAGAACTTGAACTTTTCTTCACTTCTTCGCGAAAACTCAGAATTAAAGTGGAACTCTTTATCTTCATGGTGAATATTCACAATTACAGTATAACTTTTTCCTATCTTTAATAAGGAATTTAGAACAGAACTTTAAAATTTTGTATCACCTCTGTGAGACAAATCAGAACTGAAGTGGAATCTTTTATTTTCTCTGAAAAAAATAGAAATGATCTATAACTTATTTTTTTTCATTGAGAAAATTTCTGAAGAGGACTTGAACTTTTCTTCACTTCGTTTAGAAAACTTAGAATTAAAGTGGAACTTTTTTATCTTCATGGCTAATATTCACAATCAAAGTATAAATTTTTTCTATCTTCTATGATAGAATTTATAACAGAACTTTAAATTTTTTATGTCTTCGAGGAAATTAAGAACTGAAGTGGAAGCTTTTTTCATTTTCTTTGGAAAAAATTAAAATTGAACTGTAACTTATTCTTTTCTTTGAGAAACCTTAGAATTAGAGTGGAACTCTTTATCTTCATGGCGAATATTCGAAATCAAAGTATAGCTTTTTTCTATCTTTTACGATAGATCTAATCGATAGATCTTTTACGATAGACTGTTTTACGATTTATCTTTTAAATTTTTTCACCTCTTTGAGAAAAATCAGAACTGAAGTGGAATATTTGTATTTTCACCGGAAAAAATTAGAATTGATCTGTAACTTTTTTTGAGAAAATTCAGAAAACAAAAGAGGAACCCTTTTATTTTTGAAAAAATTAGAAACTAAAACCCAACTTTATTTTTTTAAAAATCAAATATTATTAATAAAATCACATGTATTTTAAACGTGGGTGTTCTTATTTCGGAAAACTTGAACTCAACTTTATTAAAAAAAAATCCATAATATTAATAAAATCATATGTATTTTAAACGTGGGTGCTCTTATTTCCGAAAAATAAAACCCAACTTTATTAAAATATCAAATACTATTAATAAAATCATGTGTGTTTTAAACGTGGATGTTCGTATTTCTTGAAACTAAAACCCTACTTTATTTTTTTTTAAATCAAGTTTTATTAATAAAATCAGATTTATTTTAAACTGGGATGTTCATATTTCTGAAAACTAAAACCCAACTTTATTAAAAAAATCAAATATTATTAATAAAATCACATGTATTTTAAACTTGGGTGTTCTTATTTCCGAAAACTTAAACCCAACTTTATTAAAAATCAAATAATATTAATAAAATCACATGTATTTTAAACGTGGGTTTTTCCTATTTCCGAAAACTAAAACCCAACTTTATTAAAATATCAAATATTTTTAATAAAATTATATGTATTTTAAACGTGGATGTTCGTATTTTTGGAAACTAAAAACCAACTTTATTTAAAAAAATCAAATGTTATTAATAAAATCAGATGTATTTTAAACTGGGATGTTCATATTCCTGAAAACTAAAACCCAACTTTATTAAAAATATATGCAAAAATGTGCCCAATGAGGCCTTGGATCATCCCCCACATCCCCAAAAAATATTAAAGTTAATCATTGGGTTTCATACAGCATACACCTATGAAAGGCTATGAAACCTAGCTCCGAAAGGTGCGAAAACTTTATTTAAAAAATGTGCAAAAATGTACCCAATTATTTAAAAAAATCAAATATTATTAATAAAATGAGATGTATTTTAAACATTTATGTTCCTATTTCTGAAAATTGAAACCCAACTTTATTAGAAAATCAAGTATTATTAATAAAACCAGATGTATTTTAAACGTGGACGTTCTTATTTCTGAAAATTAAAACCCAACTTTATTTTAAAAAATCAAATATTATTAATAAAAACACATGTATTTTAAACGTGGGTATTCTTGTTTCTGAAAACTAAAACCCAACTTTATTAAAATATCAAATATTATTAGTAAAATAATATGTATTTCAAACGTGGATGTTCATTTTTCTTGAAACTATAACCCAACTTTATTAAAAAAAAAGCAAATGTTATTAATAAAATCAGATGTTTTTTAAACTGTGTTGTCTATATTTCTGTAAACTAAAACCCAACTTTATTAAAAACAAATATGCAAAAATGTAGCCAATGAGGCCATAGATCATCCCCCACCCCAAAAAAATATTAAAGCTAATCATTGGATTTCATACAACATACACCTATGAAAAGCTATAAAACCTATCTCAGAAAAGTGCTAAATAGTAAACCAAGCATCCCAAATCATAGGTTTCAGATAACATAAGTAGAGATGACCCTATAACTCCCACAACTCAGCCCTGCTGCCACCTACAACTTTTTTAACACCAAATATGGGTATAGAGTCATTAGGGAGAACACGTGGTTAATGGGGTCAATGGCCTAAATTTCCGAGGTCGATGTTGTTGTTGTTGTAAGTGCACGCTCTCAGCGAATGTCAAGGTCGATTTATTTGTTGTTGTTGTTGTAAGTGCACGCTCTCAGCGAATGTTATGAGTTTCCAGAAATAGGAAACAGCATTTGTTGTTGTTGTTGTTGTAAGTGCACGCTCTCAGCGAATGTCAAGGTCGATTTGTTTGTTGTTGTTGTTGTAAGTTCACGCTCTCAGCGAATGTCAAGGTGTCCAGAAATAGGAAACAGCATTTGATGTTGTTATTGTTTTGGGCAAGTGCACGCTCTCAACGAATGTTATGAGTTTCCAGAAATAGGAAACAGTTAGATCCCGTGTTTCCTTCTCAGCCAATCAGCGAGTCGTTTACATCCCCCTTCTCAACCAATCAGAGGGCTTGCTTACATATTAGCGGTGGAGTGAATATGAGGAAAGGATTTTTTGCTAAAGTTTTATTAGTCTGTGAATAGAATTCAAAGGAGTGAGAACAGTTTTGACTTTACTCATTTGGATATATATTTGTGCTGATGATGACGAGTGGAATGTTTACCCTCTTAGAAGTTGATAGTGAAGTTGAAGGTAATCATACAAGAGCACCAAACATTGCGGTGGAAATCACGAAAGGATCACGTCTTTGTCTGGAATGGGATGCAGTATATGCAAGATATATGATATCCTTGAGCAAATTTAAAATGGAGGATCAATTATGTTTTGCCGCTAAAGTTGATATA
Organism: Artemia sp. Kazakhstan ARC1039; assembly: GCA_029168905.1. Classification (NCBI taxonomy): domain Eukaryota; kingdom Metazoa; phylum Arthropoda; class Branchiopoda; order Anostraca; family Artemiidae; genus Artemia; species Artemia sp. Kazakhstan ARC1039. The sequence goes on along the minus strand of JAQQPU010008212.1, from coordinate 5,631 downwards.
GCACATGTGAATAGACTTCAATGTGCTTTAAGTGCATTGGTGAAACATATCGAAGACAATAAACTCTATCGCTAATTGTACATGCTCTGTATTATTGATGTTGTTGTAATTATTCAATAAAATTGTTTTGAAATCGAAAATGTTCTCTTTCTTTTCTGGTTAGGTTAGTTTAGGGCTAACGAATCAGGGTCAGTCTAGAGTCAGCAGTCGGAGTGAGAGGATTGAAAAATGAATAAATTTGAGAAACAGAGAATTAGATCAAATCTAGTGTTTATGGAAAAACATTTGATTTTGGATGATGATTTTCTCGAGTTATCTCTTAAACACAGGATATTCTCTTGTCATGGAACACTTGACAATATAATGAAAAGTGATTCTCCCCCATTGGACTATTGTATGAAACTTTTAAAATGTGACTCAAGTGCTTATAGTCAATTTATTGATATATTAATTGGAACAAAGCAGAATCATATCGTGGATATACTTTTGAAAACATTGCCAATGGATTTCAATGTAGATGGCTCCCCCGTCATTCGAAAGAAGTAACGTCACAGAGCTACTCCTCTCCCATTCCTACACCCTGAATTTATCGAGCGAGGACGCTCAGTTTCGTTTTAGCTGTGAGAGTCAAGTGACATTGGAAACCAAAAAATGTTCTATATATGTCCATTGTGCATGTACACTCTTGGCAGTTGGACTCAATGTGAGAATTGTACAATTGTTGATGACTATAGTGAAAAGTGCAAATTATGTAATCCTTGTAAATTACATAGAGGCTATGCAGTACAAATTAAAGGATGTAATTCATGTCTTGAGGAGGTGTGTGTCTCTCAGCCTAGAGGGCACCTGTGCTCCAATTGTCACTATGATAAATGTGATCAGTGGGAGAATACTTACCCTGCTATGATTGGAAAGAATCTTAAACGTGATTTTAGTTTATTTCTACGAGATTGGTATCGTCGTGGATTTAAATTATTCTGGGAAGAGGAATCTGGTCTACGATTCAACTGTTGGGGTAACAAGACAATTTGGTTTCTACGTCATCGTTGTGATGACACTGCCTACTATGACTATAAACCAAGTGATTTTTATTTGGCAGTTACCGAATGTGATTCACCATTTGAAAACACTGTATGTGATATTGCTTCAAATAGACAGATTGAAACTCGTGAATTTCATAATATGAATGCAAATAGTATCATTGACTATACAAAGAGATATGACAAGAGTGAGGTTACATTGTACTCTAGAAAATGTGACCCTGACTTTGTAGTCAATCAAGATCAATATACAGTGAATCCAAATGATTTACCAGCATTAGTGGTTCACGACAGTTGCCTATACATCGAAGAAGAAATCTAAAGTGAAGATTTAAAGACATTGTTGTATATATATATATGCATTTTATTAATAAACAAATTCACAAACATTTTTAAGCACTTTACTCTTAGGGCACTGAAATCAATACTGCATAGGTCTGAGAGGATATTTTCCACTAGAAAGTCGTTCAGACGTGGATTGTCAACATAAATGTGGAGAAACTGCTTGTAAGTATAGCCGCGACATCGGAACACAAAATATAGTAGTGCATGGAAGCCGCAGCTTTTAGTCGTTAGATCCTGCACCCTCTTCCGATTTTGAATAATAGTTTTCCCACTGCTCTCAGTATAGTTGCTGATGTGAGGTGTGTAGAATGTATAGGGTAGACCAAGAGGATCAAAAAATTCAATCGTCTTCATTGTTTGAAAGACGCACAGCCAATGACCCGTCAGCACAGTCGACGGACTGCTATTAACAATAATCAAGGTATTGTTGACACTTTGAATTTTTCCAAGAAAGTCCGAGGGCAGACAATAGGATTTTTACTGGGACATGTAGGGGTCCATATTAAATACATTGATTATTTGACTGGTTTTCATGGCGCCAAGTCTAGTAGAACACTGCCTTCGGGAGTGATTTTCCAATAGGTTTCATATTGATTTAGTGATATTAGTGCAATACTCTCAGCCAATGGGTCGGAAAATGTACACTCTAAACGCACACTCCCCGTACGTACTATACTCATATCCTGTGTACCAGACAAATCCAGTACAATGATACCATGTGTTTTAGCAAACATATCTTCGGTTATACCATTTTCAAATAGTTGCGAATCATGATCTAGGGTTTGCATGGTCAACTCATACAATGTTCTATAGGATTTATCAAAAGATAGGTTGTAGAGTGGGATGCCGTTTACTTTGCACACAAGAGATGAAAGTCCAAACATCTCGAATTTATGTGGACATTCAGTCCATGATCCTATTGCACTGGCGCTTTTTACAAATGCCAAAGCGAGTTTTGACGGAATTTCACCATTGATAAAGGATGAATCGGTGAAGGTGCTTGAGCCCATTGCAAAATGACGTTGATTGGTGATTGTATGAGGAACAAGTAGTTTAATATTATTTCCATTGGCTCTCAGTTTTTCCACTGCCAAAGCAACAGACCTGTTGCTTTGCGTACATGACCTGTTGTTTGACCTGTTGTTTACTCATGACCTGTTGTTTGCGTACATGAAGTATTGCCGAGGTGAGGGAGAGACTTACATCAGGATTGGCAGCAAGTTTTTTTCTCAGTATGAAATTGGATGGTGCAAGCGTCAATTTTATATCCACTTTAACATTGGTCGGCAGCCATTGGGGTATATTAAATATTTCATGATATATTTTTCCAACTAGATGTAATTCACTAGTTGTAGCATTTTTAAGTGCATCTGTACTATCAGTATTAGTGATATATTCATATCCATTGGAGGTGCCTCTCAATTCCGTGTATGACTTGGGTGTCATCAGCATGAATTGCATATAGCTTGTATAATTTGAGAGATTGTTGCTAGTGCTCACCAGCGTGCCATTGATGTAGACACTAATTTGACGAAATAAATTATGCAATATACAATTTTCATAGGATATTCCATCGGCCCGAATTGGCATTGTATTATCGGATTTCCTGACTTTCATTTGTAAATCTATAAATGTTGAAGACATGTCCATAAAGTAGTCTTCATTGGAATAAATTTGAAAGTGGATATTATCGGAGAGGGGTTGTTGAGGATAAAATTGTTCATAGTATCCATGCTTGACACTCACATCAACATTTTCAGCATTGAATAGATTCAATGAGGCGGTGATTGAAGGTTGAGAATCCTTATGCGGTAGGTAGGACATCTTAGGAGAAGAAATCTAGTTTCGATCTAACAATTTTCTTCCTGGGACTTCTTCTTCTGTTTACACTACGTGTCGGCTTTTTCCTTCTTTTCTTTGACAAGAGGGATGATGTCTTTCGTTTCAGACCTGAGTGGAGACTGATGAGTGATGCATTGTTTCTTGACCTTTTTAAGCCTTTACCATTTTGTTTTAATCTCTCGCCAAGGGTTCGCGCACTGGACCTAAGATTTTCCGAAGCACTTTTTTTTAAATCCTTGCCAGAGCCCCAATCGTATAGTGTAGAGGATGCAAAATCTGTCGCAGCCGGTACAAGATATTTTCTAGCCAGTGGTAGTGAAGAGCGAAACAGCTTAGCAAACCAAATGCCAAGACCGTAGCCAGACATTGACGAGCGACCTTTGTAATAGTCCATTCCATTGCCCTGTTGTCTTGGACCAAGAGTATTAACATAGCAGTCAATATCAGGACAAGTGAATACCACTTTTCTATTAGACATCGTTCTGTTGAATGATGGGACGAAAATGGCATGTAATCACAGCCAAACCTTTTGAAATTGCTATGGGATCGCCCAATTCAGTTCTTAGTGTTAACTGACAGAGTTCCAAATAGGAAGTGTTTACGGGAATATACTGAAGATGCTTTATATTGTAGTGGTGAATATGTTCTTGATTGGTTTTTCGTTCAAGAACTCGTAGGAGGGGAACATTTGAATTACCAACCCGAGATGTTTCCACAAATGAAGCGTAGAGAAATATACAAGTGTCCGTGGAGAAGGCAGGCGGGTAGTCAGCAAAAATGAAATTAGTGTTTCCGGCACTTTTACCATTGATTATATTGAGCTTAAAGCCAAGAACATCCTTTAGGTTATCATTGAGAATAACTTTTTCACTGGCAATAGGTGAACTAATGTAGATCTTACCCTCCTCCTTTGAATAGTTGAAATGAAAAGCTCCTTTTTTACGAGCGGAATTCTTTTATTAATAGAACGACATAAATCGTTCATACAGGTGAGTTCCTCGTAGAGTAATTCAATATATGGATAATCCATCCAATTGATTTTTTGAATTTGTTCATGATCACTTGAGGATGGTGGTGGCGGCCAATCATAGGGTCTAATTTTTATTTCATATTTACGATCTTTTCTCAGGATGTCATATGTATTTTTGAGAATACAGTCGACAAGAGCCACTTCATACTTTCCATTGCCTTCGAATATGATGGTGGGGGAGAGTTTCGTATAAAAATCACTTGTTCTATTCAAGTCATTGTAGAGAGGATCAGAAACATTGGACATGAAAGTCACATAGAAATCATTGGGCATTGTTAATATTTTCAGCACTGACCCAAGAATCAAAATCTGAGTTGTATCCTAGCCAGCGAACAAGCAACTGCCTCTTGCCCCTACGAGTACGACTCTTTAATATCTTTTCAATTTGATACATTTCGCTAGTGTTTCTAACTTTTTGCAGTTCATATTCATAAAAGCCGCCGAGAATCTCATCATCTTTGCTATCTCGCAAACGATAAGTTATGGGTTTGGTGTCTAGGATTTTGGACACTTTAAAAAGTTCGGTGCTCCATAAATAATTCCCCTTTTCAAAAATATTGGTGGTTCTATTAATTCGAACAGTATCACCAACATTGAATTTCTTCTTCACATTTTTCTTCTCTTTTTCACCATTGGAATGTTGCTTTAGAAAAGCATCAAATGTATTTTCATTGCAGTGAACATCCCGAGGGCTTGAGTTGGACAGAGATCGATGTGGTCGATGGTTGTATATCTGCATGATTTTATCTAAATCATGAATAAAAGCCGGTGTATTTTTCAGGGTACAATATCTTGAAATTAATAGACGAATCGTTCTTATTAATCGTTCAGCCAATGCAGCCTTTATCGGACTGTGACTATGATAAATTGTTGTATTATATTTCAATAGAACATTTTGCACATGGGGATTAACAAATTCACTGCCACGATCCGATTGAATTTTTCTATACGAATCCTGTTCAAGAATACTTTCAATGGCCCGAGCAACTTCAACATCTCTCTTTTATCGCAGTGGAATGACATAGGCATAGCGACTAAAGACACTGATTGCCACCAGAATATATTTGTAGGGTGCATTTTGACGCTGTTGAATTGCGTCTAAAGTTAAAAGATCCGTTTGCATTATATGCAGAGGGAAAAAGGCTTTAGTTTGTCGATATTGTTTGCTGCGAAGCCTGTGATTCCGATGCAGTGTGTAACTCGGTTCATTCTCTAGATACTCTTGCATTTTTCAATGTGGTGTCGGAGACAACTCTAGAAAGCGTTTTGGGAGAACTTAAACTTCCCGCTTCACCAATATTTTCATAGACACCTTTCAGAATTTCATCCATTTCGAACGTAAACACGTAGTGTAATGTCCACTCCCCTTTTGCC
>JAQQPU010008211.1:16442-36330 GCA_029168905.1 Artemia sp. Kazakhstan ARC1039 | reverse complement strand
ACTACCAGGAAAAATCTCCCCTGAAAACGTCTGTGTACTTCCAAATAGCCAATACTATGTGTTAACATTGGGTAAAGTTCATAACTTTCAGCCCTCCCCCCGGGAACTTCGGGGGATTAAGTCATCCTAAAAGACATACTTATAATATTTTCGATTATGCTGAACAAAATGGCTATCTCAAAATTTTGATCAGGTGACTTTGGGAAAAAAATGAGCGTGGGAGGGGGCCTAGTTGCCCTCCATTTTTTTGGTCACTTAAAAAGGGCACTAGAACTTTCAATTTCCATTCCAATGAGCCCTTCCACGATATCCTAGGACAACTGGTTCGATACGATCACCCCTGGGGAAAAAAAACAAAAAAAAACAAATAAACACGCACCCGTGATCTTTCTTATGGCAAAAAATGCAAAATTCCACATTTTTGTAGATGGGAGCTTGAAACCTCTACAGTAGGGTTCTCTGATACGCGGAATATGATGGTGTGATTTTCATTAAGGTTCTATAACTTTTAGGGGGTCTTTCCCCCTTTTTTCGAAAATCAGCCAAATTTTCTCAGGCGCCTAACTTTTGATGGGTAGGATTAAACTTGATGAAACTTATATATTTGAAATCAGCATTAAAATGTGATTCTTTTGATGTATCTATTTGTATCAAAATACCGTTTTCTAGAGTTTCGGTTACCATTGAGCCGGGTCGCTCCTTACTTACAGTTCGTTACCACGAACTGTTTGAAAAATGTCTCTTATTATTATTGTGCCGCAGTTGTATATATATTACTCTGAAAGACCGAAATTGGAGAATGTCAACATTCACGGGTAAATGTCCGAAATTAATTTTTTTCCTCCTTGGATCTGGTCAGCTTTCCCAGTCAGCTTTTTCAGTTTTTTGCAAGGTTTAATAGTGACAAGTTAGGTTGGGTTAGGTTTTTAACCCATTTCTCAGATTTGTAACCTAATTTAGCATAACTTTAACTTTTACCATTAAACCTTGCATAAGACTGACAAAGCTGACTGGCAAAGCTGACTGAATCCAAGCAGAGAAAAAGGAATTTCGGACATTCACCGGTGAATGTCGGTATTTACCAGATCTCGGTCTTTCACCGTAACATATACGCTACTTGATCCAAACTATTTGCTTATACTTGTATTTTGAATAATGTATTTGGGTAGCAGCATTCGGAAAATACACCAGGTGATGAGAATGAGCAGCCCTTGCTAATTCCTCGCTTTATGGTGCTAAGGCCCGTCATAATTTTTCCTCAATCAAGTTAGATTTCTTTTACGCAACATAAGAAAATGGCAATGACCCCTAAGAAATAAAAACTGGTAGCCTGCCTTAAGGGTGTTCTCAAAACAGGGTTTTGAGTTCAAGGACATGTAAGAACCATACATACTAACGGTCTATCTTTTTTATAAAGAGGCGTTAAGGCCCAGAAAAAAAGTTGTAATGCCTGCTAGATTTTGTAGCCAGGTTTAGGCTTTTTTTTTTGCGCAATATGAAAAAGAGAAAATCTCCTTTGATTTTTAGCTTTCACTTCAAGTCGATTAACGCTCTAAATTACAATCCCAGAATGAACAAAATAATTAGGCTATTCAGAGAGTATGTAAGCCTAATAAAGAATGGGCAGTGGTGGCCAGTTGAGCAGGTTGTGAGGCAGCAATGATTTTTTTTTTTTTTTTTTTGGAGGAGTCCATGCCTTTTGAGTGAGGACAGTTCAAAAAATGCTGTTACTTGTATTGTTTTTTCAGACAAAACCTGAAATGTCTGTAATTGAAAATTTTCTATGGAAAAGAACATAAAACTCTAGTTGATCTTTGCTTGAAATACCAAAGTAATGGATTTTGGATGTTGAAATTATCCTAGGACTTGATCCTTGGACAAATGATCCTTAAAATTTGATCCTTAAAGAGTCTTGTCTTTATACTGGCCATATATATCCTGTGTATCATTCTTTTAATTACGTCTCAGCCTGATGATCAGGTTCAATCGTGTGCACATGTATGTATGTATACAGGACCATTGAGGGCCATGACAGGATCTGAGGCAAAACAATTCTCACCCCCCTCTCCCTGTAAGATACCCTTAAAATTGCTTTATGAATGTTCATTAGTTTTAGTTTCTTTGAAAAAAAAAGTGCAGTTGATCCACACTTCTGAACTAAACACCGCAATAACAAAATCCTTACCTATTAAGTTCAGAAAATTTACATTTATTAGATTTTAAGTATCGCTTGCAGTTTAACTGAATTGCCAGCCCCAGCCCTCCTAGGAGTTGCACCTAGTGAATTAAATATATATAATTCATTTTTTGAAAAAAATATTGTATAGATGAATACAAAGAATTCAGAATAAAGTGACATTTTAGCCTCCATTCAAGGACAATCGGAAGATAACTCGTGTTTTATCACGGTTTAGATCTGCACCAGATCTAAATTAGATTTACAACATACAAACACCTTATCATTAATTTTCTTCAGTACCGCCGTTATTTTGAATATGAATTTTAACTCAAAGGTGCATCAGTCACGTATGCAGGAAACCACTTCAGAAAGCTTAAATTTGGAAATGAGTTGAGTAAAAAAAAAAAAAAAAAAAAAAAATTTATCATACAAAAGAAATCCTGAAAGGTCTTCACATTTCTTTGGTTTTGAGAGGAGCCAATGGTGCCTTGCTTAATCAGGTATGAATGCAAAATGGGAGATTTTCGACGGGAATAGTTTTCCATGGGAAGAAAAGTTTCTGGGGATACTTTCCAGGAAAAAGTTTACACGGGGTTGGGAATATCCTGGCATTATTTGAAAGACCGTCACAAATTAATAAGAAATTCATACTGTAAGTAAGGAGTAACTTTCAAACTTAAGACGAACAGAAATGAATTAATTTACATTAAAAACAGGCAAATATTAATTTTAAAAAATCAAGTTTTTTTTAGGGAAGTAAAGAGCAAAGTTAAAACTTAAAACAAACAAAAATTACTGCTTCACAGTCCATCCAATATGTATCGATAAAATTAGTTCAAGTAAACCTATTGATCATATTTCATTATAGAAAACCAGCCAAGCATAGAAAACAAGAACGTTGATTTAGGAGTCAAAAGTGAATACGTAGCCTGACAAACGAAAAGCTAATCTATAACGCTTTTCATAGTCTTACATCAGCCTTGGTATCAGTGCCTTTCAGCATACAATTACAATTATCTTAAAACTTAATCAAAAAATAATTATTATTTTAATGACCGCGAAGGTAATGAACAGCATACCAAAATAATGGATTGATCTATCAGGTAATATCATGGTCTCACCAGCCATAATACCGATTGTGAGTAATACGCAATTTTGAATTATGAAAACTTTTTTTTGGTATTACTCGAAATGAAGGACAAATAAACCATAATATGAGCTTCAGAAATCCAATTATTTCTCTCTATACACTGGAGAATTTTAATTCGTGATAAAAAAATTTAAGACTAGTCCATAGTCCTAATATTATCAAGATGGCTTCACTTCGAATTTCGTCTACAAACTAATCATAAAATATATTTTTTTTTTGTCAGAACCAAAGAGAGATTGTTTTCAGTAAAGAGCTATTTTTATATAATTAAATATCATTAGTTGATTTATTTGAACTAGTTTTATTGATATATGTTAGATAGACTGTGAAGCAATAATTTTTATTTGTTTTAAGTTTCAACCTCGCTCTTTACTTCCCTTAGAAAAACTTCGATTTTTTAAATATATAAAATTTCAATATATAAAGTTCAAATATATAACATATATAATAATCAGATATACAAAAATTTATCAAGTTTAGTGTTACCCATCAAAAGTTACGAGCCTGAGAAAGTTTGCCTGATTTTTGAAATAGGGAAGAAACATCCCATAAAATTCAAGGAAATGGAAATCACACCATCAGATTCAGTGTACCAGCTTACCTTCGATTTTTTAAATTATATTAAATTTCAATATATAAAATTCAAATATGTAAAATATATAATGATCAAACATATAAAATATATCAAGTTTAGTGTTAACCATCAAAAGTTACGAGCCTGAGAAAACTTGCCTGATTTTTGAGTCAGGGAAGAAACATCCGCTAAAATTCAAGGAATCTTAATGAAAATCACACGATCAAATTCAGTGTACCAGAGAACCCTACTGTAGAAGTTTCAAGCTCCTATGTACAAAAATATGGAATTTTGCTATTTTTGCCAGAAGAATGATCACGGATGCGTGTTTATTTTTTTTTTTCAGGGGAGATCAAATTTAAATAATGGCCCTAGAAGGCTGGGAGAGGATGCATCCGGACAGAAATAAAAACTTTGAGTGCCCTATTTAAGTGACCAAAAATATTGGAGGGTAAGTGGCCCCCTCCCACATCCCATTTTTCCCATAGGTATCTGATCAAAATTTTGAGATAGCCATTTGTTCGGTATAGTTGAAAGATCAAATAATTATGTCGTTATGGGTATAATGACCCCCAAAGTTTGTGAGAAGAGGCATATAAGCTATGAAATTTGCCCATTGTTTGCGTATAGTATTTGTTATTGGGAAGTATACTTTTGGGGGGGGGGGGGATTTTGTTCTTGGAGTGGATTTCCAGGTTAGGTTAGGCTAGGCTCAGGTTAGGTTAAGTTAGGTTCAGGTTAGGTTTACATAAGATAAATTGTATTTCGTACAAATATAAACAACACAAATAATTAAATTAAGCTAACAGGGAGCTAAACTCGAAAGGAAGGCTAACAATTATTACAATGAGTTCAAGTACACCAAAAATAAAGATAAAGAAGATAAACCAAAAAACATCATAACATATAGAAGGAGAAGGACAAAGGAGGCTACCCCAGCACGGCAAAATCTAAAAATAATGCTAAGAAACAAATAATCAAGAAGAATCACCCAGTCATCAAAGGTTAATAATATAATCTACTAATCTAGTCTTTAAAAGTGATCGGCTATTAAGATTTTTAAATTTAGTATTTAATTTAAGCCTATTTGCTATAGAACGGATTTGGTATCTTATTGAAAATTTATCTCTTTCACAATTAACCAAAGGGATTCTATACGCTCCAAAACGAGCCGACGAAGAAGCGAGTGAGCGGATAGGGGTGACAAGAATCTGTGACTCATAAAAATAACTCGCCGGAGACTGAATATCGTAATGCCAGAGCGATAATTGTAAATCCCTAAGTTGATTAAGGTCTAATATATGAAGATTTAAAAATAAAGTTTTTGTTTCAGAAAGATTTAGAAGTCGTGCAGGACGATGAAAGAAAGTACCAAGGATTCTTACGGCTTTATTTTGCAATGTCTGGAGGGGTTTAAAATGATTAGGAAATGTATTTAGGTAAATAATGGGACAATGTCTTAGGTATGATTCTATTAAAGAATGATAAAGAATTTTAATAATTGAAAAAAGGAAAAACATACTTTAATCGAAGTAAACATCCTAAATTTTGGGCTAATTTTATACGGAGATGGTCAGAATGACTACGGAAACATAAAAGCTCATCAACAATAATCCCCAAATATCTATATATCTTAACCCGTCCAATTCTACACCCAGAAACAACTAACTCATCAATCCCAACCTTTACAACTCCTTGCTTAGATCTCCCAAAAACCATAAATTCTGTCTTAAACAAATTGAGAACTAGACGATTACAAGAAAACCACAGGATAACTGCATTAATTTCAGACCCCAGGTTAAGTTCAGGTTAGGTTACTTTGGGGAGGGTTCTTTCCGGGGGGAGTGAATATTTCAGGGGAAATTTTTTACTGGGGGGATTTGACAGAATTTCGTCTAGGAATTCTGAAATTCTTTTTAATCGTCTTACATTATCTTTGTCAACTCAATTTTGTATTTGGAGATGTTCCGGGGGAATTGTCCGGGGGCTATTTTCCGCGTGTGTTGATTCTGGAAAAAAATTCCACGCAAGGGGGTATTTCCAGAGCGATTGAGACACTAGTATGCTAAGGATAATTTTTCAGGCTGAATCGTCCGCAAGAAATTTTACGGGGGGGGGGGGTCATTTTCAGCGAGGATGGAACTGTCTGGAGGGAATTTTACAGGGGGGGGGGTATGCACTTTACGTTGGATGAAATTTCCACGTAGGAGTTTCCTTCCGTGAGGGGGTTATATTTCATGGAGGGTGAGCCAGATTTACCGGCTTTATTTGAAAAACGATAAGAACTTAAATAAAAAAAAGTAAGTTTTTTACCTAAATATAAGGAGAAGCATTAAAAGTTAAAACCAACAGAAATTATTCCGTATATGAAGGGTTGCCCCATCCTCATTACCTTGCTCTTTACGCTAAAGTTTGACTGCTTGTCTCATTTTTTAAGAGCCGCTACTGAAACACAGGTGCCGTTTAATTAGAATAGGAGGCTTTTATAAAAGCGCTAACAGCTTTAGCGTAAAGATCACGGTATTGAGAAGGGGGCAACCCTTCATATACGTAATAATTTCTGTTCGTTTTAAGTTTTAATGTTGCTTCTTACTTTCAGTTAAAAAATAACTTGTTTTTTATTTAATTTCTTAGAAAAGTAATCATTTGCTGACAAATCATCGAAAACATGGGTAATCACAACACCACTCCTGTTGGCATCAGTTGACGACTTGAACAAGAAACTCACCGTTGCATTAAAGCCATACTTTAGAGCTTTTTCATGGGGGAGGGATGTGAAAAACTCCTTTTTCATATTCTGTACCATAAAAAAGCGGTCGATTCTATTACAATTAGTATTGCTTGTTGTTTTGACCCTCTTTGGGCAAAAATTGATGCTTTGAGGCGTAAAATGGCAGAAAACACCTCTTTACAGTGATTTTTCAAGATGGGGGACTCAAAACCTCCTGTTTAGTGTTTTTAGCCACGAAGAAATTAATTGTCTTCCTTAGAATTATATTTCCTGGCATTTTGACCTTTGTTGCATGAACTGGCAGAAAATATCACTTTGTTCTGGCACGATCTCTTTTCTTACTTAAAAAGGTCACCATCTTCTGATGACTAATCACAATAAATAGTCTTCACTGCAGTATTCATGTCATTATCAGCTGGCGACTTACAAATGAACATCGAGCTCACTACAGCCTTCAAGTTATAGTTTAAAGCAGTTTTTCTAGACTGGGGGCTCAAAACCACCCTTTAAGGTATTGGACCATGAAAATCAGGTTATCTAGCTTCGAATTTTCATTTTTTGGAATTCTGACCCTCTTTGGACAAAGATTCATGTTCAATAGTACAAAATGGAAATAGCACAATCTATTTTTTTTTCACTTAAAAAGGGTGCTAAACATTTGTAACTCATTTCAAATAAGCCTCCTCCGATTAACTTACGACCACTGGTTTGATACGATTGGATTTTAGATGAAAGGAAATTAAACAAGAAAAAAGGAGCCACATTAGTGCTTCAACAAAAAATGATTTTGTTGCTCTTCAAGGTGGACCACTTGTAATCCCCCTGCATAGTTTCATTCCGATGTAGCAGTTTTTATTTCGATCTGTTGCCACTGTAGAAGAATTCTAGGCTCTTTTTTTTGAAATTCACATATATTTGTTTTCGAAATCAACTTTTACTATTAAGATTATCAAAATAATAGTTACCATTCATGGATCAGCTACAAGTGGCAATTTTTCCTCATTATCGTTAGACAGTTTTCTCCTCCCTAATTTTGCTCGACATCACACAGCGATGATTAATAAAAGTCCACCTCCCAGGTTCTTCTAAAAACTTTATCTAGACTGTCTAGACATGAATATGGAAAGTTAAGGCTCGCTTCGACTTAAAAGATTTTTTACTTTGGTTTGCACCTATTTTGAGCTGTAGATGCCATAATATTTTTAGATACTAGAAGTCCTTAGAATTATCTTTCATTTTTACAAGGTGATTTTTATAATTTTTTATTTGTATAATTTTTCCTCTTTTTTTCTTTTCATAGACTGTGACTGGGTGTTGTTAGGGTTACCTACTACTAGTAGGTTACCTAGGTAGGTCTACTAATAGTAGGCTACCTACTACTTACAATGATATAAAAAGAAAAAAGGATCGGGGCTATATTTGAAGAAATCTTAGGTTTACTTATGATAAAGTAAAGCTTAAATTAGCAAAAAAAAAAGAAAGAACCCAAATTAACGATTAAAGCAAATAGATTAATTTGAAGAAACCAAAAAGTTGAATAACGTAAAGCAAAACCACTTAGTAAGAACATGAGTTTTTATCAGAGTTAGCGCTCTAACGCTGACTAATTAAATAGCTAAATGCCTTCTATGGATTACTTTTTTCCTCAGCCACTTCGTATGGAAAGGGTGGCCGTAAAGTTTTAGATGGCCTATTTCGATCGCAAAGTGACAGCTGTAGCGCCTTTTTAAGAGTAAAAAGCTATTGGAGGACAACCAGCTCCCTTCCTGCACCATTTTTTTGCTACCCGGCTCACTTTAACCGCCCAAGGCACCCGAAAAAAAATTTAGATAGCGATTTTATCCAAAATAGTCGAAATTTGCAGTTATGAGCGAAGTTAAAACTTAAAACCAACGCTAACATTTACATGTGCTTATTACTGAAGGCGTTTATGAATTAAAAAAATAATTAAAAGGAACTGCAATTGCTTCACAGCCAATCGCCATTTAAAACATCTGAAATGAAAATTTTATTGTTCAACTTTATGCGCCTCTGAAGTTCTTTTATTTTTCACGCGTTGTGAACAATACTTTATCTAACTTCTAGTATTGTCTTTGTGTTGGACTATTCATTTTTAAACATTGGGGTTAAAACTTGACACTTTAGCGTAAAAAGTGTGTGGCTGTGGAGGGGTGTCCCTCTCATATAAGGATTTTGTTTCGAATATGGGAACTTCAGAGAAACCGACCATCTGGGAGGAAGGAAAAATCTACATTCAATCATAAGTTTCCAGTTTTTTTTTAAAGAAGTGAATTATTTTCTTTAGGGGGTACAAACTACCTTTCCACCCCTAGCTGCAGCCATGAGTAGGGGTTAAAAATAATGGCGTAAATTATTAATTGCCTATTAATTTTGTTACTTCTGTGTTTGGTCTGAATACTTTGCTGCCATCTAAATTGTTGTTTTGCAGGCCATTTCAATTTCTTTATGCTTAATGGTTGCTATGAAAGTAGTTTAAGCACTTTAAATTAGGCACTTTAAATTATAATAAACGCTTAAGCGCTTAAAAATTCTATCTTTAACTTCTCAAGAGGATAGTAAATCTTGAATATTTTTTAAGAATGTTAGTTGAGTTCCAGAAAGTGATTAACAGCAGTGTTTAACTTTTTGTATATCACCTTTACGTTTGGTTTTTACACTTAATTTTCGAAGAATTTTGAAGTATTAAGAAGTGCTTAATAGATTGTTTGCTCCAGGAAAAATAAATTATATGGTTAATTAAAATAAATACAGTACTTTATTTTTATAGATTAGTTTTAGAGAATTGCATGAATACCAAAAACAATATTTGGAGTTTAGTGGTTTCATCATCCCGGAAAGAAAATTCGCTTCTCCAATATTGCTTAGAAAATTAGTGTCGATAGATACCTGCGCAATAGCAATAAACATAAGCTATTAATTTTCGTCAGCGATAATTTTTGAGGAGATCTCGGAAAGACCAACTTGGTTTCGTGAAAAGATGGGAAACCCCAAGAAATCCAAGGATAACATAAGTTCTTTGATTTAAAGAAGAAAGATACTTTTGTTCCAAAAACACATAAAGCTTTTAAGGTTGAAGGATTTTTGACTGGGATTTTTTTCGGCCAATAAAATGATACGCTTTTTAAAAATCTAGCCTTCGGGCTATTCAGAATACTGAAGATTCGATGCTGGGAAGTGACTATCGAAGACAAGATTGTCGTTCACCCTAATGTTTTTTCCCACGAAAAACAGAAGTTGATACTCAAGCTCGAGCAAAAACAACAACACAAATCCTGACAAAAAGATATGGAATGTTAGTTTAATACTTGTTAAAATTAATAATATTCATCTTACGTTAGGCTTAAAAGGATAATATTTTTTAGGTATATCAAATATAAGTCCTAATATTGCATAGAAATACTACTACTACTACTACCACTACTACAGCTACCACCTCACTGCAGCACTGTCACCTAAGGCCAACATAGCTAAGCACACTCCTCCTTTATCCCAATATACTTAAAATCTTCTTCTTTACATACTCTGAAAACGTTCCATTTTTCCTTAATTCCCTCCTCACGACCTCATCTCTCCCCCCCCCCCAATATGGGAACGACCTGCTTTTTTTTAAGCCCCAGACGTTTATCCAAAAAGGATAATCTGTGGCAATCTTTCATCCTTCATTTGCAGAGCGTGTCCTAGCTATTTTAACCCTTAAGCCATTGTAGTCCTAGAAAGCGGGATAGAATCAATTTTTTCATACAGTTAACTGTTCAAAATACGGTCAGTCAGATGGGTGCCCAAAGCAACACAATCCGTGGACAGTTTCTCTGGAAAACATCTAATAAATCCTCCTCTTTATTTCGGACCGCCCACACTTCAGAATTATACTTGAACACTGTCATCACTGTAGCTATATAATATTCTAATCTTGGTTTGCAGATTTATCTTCCAACTCTTTCGGACTTTTTTTCATCTGTGAAAAAACACCCAGCGCTGGGCTATTCTGCATTTAGCATCTTTACTGCATCTGCTATCTCTACTAACTATGATGCCTAGGTAAGAGACTACCCACTTGATCAATCTTCCCGTCACCCAACATCATCTGTTGACCATTACTTCTTCCCAGTGTAAGCGGCACAGTCTTCTTAACATTAATTATCAGGCATACTCTTGCACCCTGAGTTCTCAAAACCTCCAAAAAATCATTTATTTTGCTAACATTTTCAAACATAAGTATAATCTAAGCATTGGTGAGTTTAACCTCCTATTTATTTCCATGCTCTCCTGTGGGCTTTGCCTTGTTCTTTACGAAAACATCCATCAAAATAATCCATATAAATGGGGATGGTACGCAACCTTGCTTAACTCTTGGTTCAATACGAAACCAGCTACTGACCTCATTTTCTACCTTAACTGCAACAATACTATTCTTGTGTATAGCACTAAATACTTTATTGTCTTTATCTGGTATACCATACAAGGATAATATTTACGCTATAGCTCTTCTATGGGCTGGATCCTCATTATCTATAAAGGATTGCTCATTATCTATAAGACTTAGGACTAAAGGGGTCTGACGGCTCTGGTACTTCTCAATCATTAATGTAAGAGTAAACATTGGGTCGATACCTCCTCTCGCCTTCCTAAAATCCAACAGTTCTTCTCTTAATCGTTTATCTACTGCATTTCTAAGAAACCAAGCTAATGGGTCTATAATTTTCACACTCTTGTGACCTTTCTTAAACAGAGGTTTAAATACAGATTTCTTAAAATCTCTGGGTACTTCTCCAATCTCGAAAATTCAAAAATTGATTCATAATCATTAGTAATCTTTCCCTTCCAAAGTGTCACAAACTTTTTAATTTTTTTTTATACATCATTTCCAGTAGCTTTATGATAGTTTAGCACATCCTCAAAATGTTCTGCCCTCATCTCTTTGACCCTTTCCTGACAAATAACTGCGGTCCCGTTCCTATTTTTAACTCGTTCTTATTCATGACCACTGCCACTTTCACTTCATGGCCACTTCACTTCTCCTTAATTCATATTTTAATGCTTTCTCTACTTTCCTTATATTCCTCTTATTTTCATTTGATCTATCTTTCAAATAATTCTTGTACAAGCCCCTCGTCCTCTCCACTGGACTTAAAGTATTTTCACTAATATCCCTAGCCGTGTTTCCAACTTTCTTCCCTAGGACACTATTTGCCACTTCAAAAACTATTTTCCTTAAATTATTCCATTCATCTTTTACATTGCCAAATTGTAACCTATCTAGTTTAATATTCAACTGTCCCTGGAAAGTTTCTCTCAAATTCTTACCCTGGAGTCTACCAGCGTCATAAGTTCCCCGGAAGATAGTTACCTTTCTGAAACCGCATCTTTAGATTAACCCTAGACGCTAGCAGATGGTGATCCTTGTCTTTAAAACCAATTTCAGCACTCCTATGTACCCTGTTATCACGCCCCTGAGATATTAGTTCCTAAACCAAGTAAAAAATCTACATCAAAAGGTCTGAATTCGCTAGCCAAATGTCAGTATGACAGTTTTTTTGTTTTTTTTTAAAATACGATTAATTTAGTAAGTAAACGCATCCAACTAAGTTTATAGATGCTAATGGATAGTGGCTTCACAAAGAGCCTTCAAATTCCCCAAGTGAATTGCATAGAGAACAATTTAACAATACACTAATGGGCATCAGGAGCTGAATAAACTCCCATCCATCTCAACATGGTTTCAGATTAAATTGACAAGCGTGCTTGATGCCTATAGCTCTGTCACTGAGCAACGTTAAGCTCACCTTTACCACAGGAAATTAAGCTTGAAGTTGCAGAGTATAATAATCCATGAAAAAACTCGACGCTGGATTAATTTCTTTCTAGGTCAAAAGTAGAGTGTATCTGTTTTTAATGAGCATGTAGAACAAATCTCATCCCATGAAGTAATTGTGCTTTGCAGTGTTTCTCAAGCAACATTGAGCAATATTGTTCATCTGCCTTATGAATGAAATCCCCTTTGACGTCATGACAAAAAAGACCTCTCATACAAACTACTAGGAGCTGGTTGAACTCACTCACTCCATTGAAACGTGTAAAATTTACTAAATACCTAACGGAACCTTAACTTTTAGCTAACACTGGAGTATGGAGTTCAGTCCAGTAGGAATAAGGTCCTTCACCATGGTAAAAAAGTCAGTAATACCAGTGTGCTATCTCAAGCTGGTTACTACTTCTTTGTTGACGGTGATCTGAAATTACACAAGCACCACACAGACTATTGTTTACAAGACATCTTCAGCTACAGAAAAAAATCAAGAAGACGATTGCACATCAAGCTGGCAGCGGTGCCAATGCACGAAAATGTTGAGTGAGGGAAAGGATTTTGTCCATTTTTTAAAATGATTATTCAAAAAACGGATTTTTTTAGAATATACGAGGACGATGGCATTTTTTCAATAATATAAAAATTTTATTCTTTTAAGATCTAGGGGATCTACATCCTGCCCAGCTTTAACTTGATGCAAGCGTAATTTAAGGTAATTTTACTAAGGCTAATCAAATTTTTTCAACACACGAAATATTTAGTTACACTTCTTCTGGATGGCTAATAAATATTTATTTTCATTTAAAGAGTTAGAATTGCAATATTTTACACAAATGGCTTATACATATAAAGTGATTCTACAATTGTTTGAAACAGAATTGCACCTTAGACACACTCTCAGCTGAGTTCACATAAGGGGCTGCTTTCAGCAGATCTCGGTTAAGCTCCTTTATCCGCAAATTAGTTACCACAATTCAAATAATTTATTAATCAACCTCGTAATGCTACATTCAACAATAAATCAACTATTTAAATGGCTTTTTAGACAGCAGAATGAATATGTTTCCATTTACTATAAACATTCATACGTTTTATTTAAGAGTTCTTCCCCCGAGCTTTAACTCAGTTTCATAGTTGGATTCTAACCAAAGAAAGGGGATTTATCTATAATTCAGATTTTTCTCTTTGAAAATAAAACAACTGTTTACTGGGAACAACTAAAACTATTTACCTCTATTACTTAGCCTGCACCACAAATACTAGATGCCTAAAAACGTATATAATATGATGAAAAGTAAAGAAAAACACATTTTAATATGAAAATTCCCTCTTCTACAATAACAGATTTTATGAACAAATGAACAGGACATGAATATGTTATAATATTTATTTTAAAAACTGAACTATTATTTTACATCTTTCAAACAAAGATTACGAAAAATACACCAGAGAGGCCCTTTCGCAATAAAATTACTGGTGAGGAAATCCTTTTTATCATCTCAGAATGCACAGACAAGAAGAATAACTAAGCGGACGTCACCGTTACAGACGTTTGGCACCACCTCTCCAACGGCACTATATAGTTAGCGTTGCACCTACCACCAAGAAGGCAGGCTTTTCTTTACTAAAACACTGCTGAAAAACTTTCTTTGCTGAAAGTTTTCTGCCTTTTTTATGTTGCCGGTAGGTAGCTCACTAATGACATCTACTTTGCGAATTGAAATTCGATGTAAATATTACTTACATAAGAATTCAAATGATCATATTGTACAATGTTTACACTACAATTGTGGTATATAATTTTGAATTTGCTTAAACTAGAAGTCCAATTAATTTTATTTTGAGCAAAACTATGTTATTACCCTCCAGTTACCAAATGCATTACCTTAATTTAAGCAATAAATCATATTTATTGTAAATAAACCTTATTTTTGCCGCTTTAACATCAGTTTAGTAAGAACTAAACCCAGCCAACGCCACTGACAATATCATTAGTTTCGATTAGAACTTTAAAAAATGTTAAAAGAATGTATGTGTCATAATATAATTGATATTACGAGCTCATGTGTTTACGATAATATAAAGTTTCAAAAAATTTTAACCTCAATAATATTACGTCGTGCTTCAGAGAAGGGACACAAGATCAAAGCAGACCTTGATCTACTTTGATCAAGATGATGAATTTGAGAAGATGACGAATTTGTCGTAATCAAAGTAGTATCTTAAGGATATTACTAAAATAGAAATCATTTTTATGACAATATTATTATTGACTCTCGTACTGAAAATTTCCTATCATGAAAGCAATCGGTATTGGGCTTTCGTTGTTGGCTAATTCTACTGATACATCTTTAATATATTATGCATATGATATTTTAAATATTAGAAGTACATTACAGAGGGTTTCCTTGATATTTGATGCATTGAGGTAAGAGTATGCTAAGATTGAGCTTCAATTTAATCCTGAGAAATCGGCAATTGCCGATTTCTAAATAATGTTATTGAATTGGAAGGAGACGTAACAATGACAATGTACACTGACAAGAAGCTCTTCATTCAATCCTATAGACCATGAAATTTACCTTGGCATTATAACTTCAAATCTCCCTCAAACGGACGCGTGAGCTACTAAAAAAGGACATGCATTTGCACTATATATGCCAAATTTTATCAAATCCAAGCTTCGTTTCAAAATAACTATACTTGCTGCACTAAATAATTCAACTGCCATCCCCTAACATTCCTATACCATTTAAATTTTTTGATGCAAAATAAGATAAAATATCTCGTTTTTCCGGACGGCTTAAGACGAGCACACTTACCCCCTTGGACCCAGAATATAAAGGTAATAAGAAAATATTATCTAACATACCTATATTTAGTAACTGATGAACAAATCAAAAACCAAAAAGGCAATGCTTATTTTCAACAACTGCACCTTTGATTGCAGTAGTAATACATGTGAATAAGATTTTTATCATATTTTGAAAGTCCTCGCTCTGAAATTTACCTTTTTTACCTTTTTTAGGGTATGCAAGCTATATTGAGTGTGCATACAGTGCCTGGGCTATGGGGTTGGGTAGCAGGCCAGATAGCTAGAGTGGATTTAAGCAACGAGCTATGTTAGTTCTGGACTATGCTGGAATTAAATGATTGGGGGGATGTATAAGACCAGGTTGTATTAAGTTGTCTGCTGTTGAAACAAACAACAGTTTTTGCCGCCCTAAATTGCTACTTACTTTTCACATATCATTTGTTCGTCAGAGGTTCTTTGACCTATTTTATTTCCTAAGAAATAATACTACTTAATTAGAGATAAACAATGAGATATGAAATCTGTTTCTTTAAATTGGTTAAGTGAAAACTTACACAACCAAATACGTCTTTAAAAATTAGGAAAACCTGGAAACTCAATTTTTGATGAAAAACCCCTTCATATGCATTTATTTAGTTTTAAAACTTTGCGAACACCCGATTTGAAAATAAGGAACGTATGTAAAAAATTAGCAGAAAATGAGCGAAATAATATGCCGTCATGGAGCTCTAGAAGGTAACTTTACTGATTGTTGTATCAGAAGACAGCACTGCCCTTAACTTGGTAGTAAACTGGGTAAAAGAGAAAAGTGATTAAGTGAGTAAAATAATGTAAGAATATAAACATAACATTTTCTTACCAAATGGGATTTAAAAAGAAATGTATATGTCCTCAAATAACTAAAAATCTAAGCTGTGCATTGATATGACTATTGATAAATTATTCAAGATTAAACACTTCAAATTATTAGCTTATTTACCTACCAACAAGACCATCTCTTTCGAAAAAAAATAATTATCCTATTTTGTTATATCTATCACTTCAGTGTTTCACCTTTGCTTAGATCTCAATAGAATGTTATTTTCTTCTGATTCCGAAAATATACATTTTATTACTTACTCTTTATTATGCAGAGCACAAATATCAAATTGGATTTTCTGATCCGGGCACCAAGATGAGAATCTTCAGGAATTGATGCATTTCAGTGTCATAATGGCACTTATTGAAAAACATTGGGAATATTAACCCAGCGTGCCTCCATCCCTTGATAATATAGAAAATTGGATCCAGCCAATTTAATGTAAACAGGAAATGATTTATGATTATCACGCTGAGAATCAAGAAATTCTGTATATTTTGAATTCTTATGAACGAAAGCATTATCAAATTTATCAATTTAATTTTACAATTTTTTTCTACGGTTCAATTTGGCAACTATGGTAAAACTTTGCGCAAGGCTTGTAATCTTCATAATTTTGCTAAACCAAAATTAAACAATCGCAGAAAATCCTGTTTCTCAGGTAGGAATGGACCTAAGATAGAAAAAAATATATTCTTTTAATGTCCTTGCTGCTTTAAAGAGTGTGTCTAAACCTCTTTTTCCCCTCACTCAAATTGCAAGTCCGAGCTAACACATTGTTGTTAGATTATTATTTCTAGAACAAGTCTTGAAACATCCCAGATATCTTCAAAATGGTGATTTACCGTGCAATGCTCGTTACTTGTGACAGAATGGGCCTTCTGGGTATGTACCCTCCCCCGACAAGGATATAGGTTATTTTAACTTGCCACCGTCCAGGATTTTAGTAAGAAATAAGCTGCCACATCTGCAGGAAAACACTTCACAAAACCTTATTTATCTCCAAGTGTATTAGATAGTAATTTTTTCTCTATTAGCTGTAAATTTGAGACTAATCTTGAAAGCATAGACGATCATTAAGTTGAAAAGAGTCGTTAAATATTTACAAAAATCGTTTCAAACATTCAAATTCTTTCACTTCTGCTTGAAAACTTACGCTAAAGTTAACCTCGCTCCTTACGCTAAAGTTTGACTTTCTCACAACTCTATTTTTTTTAAACAATAAAAAACTTTAGCCTAAAAAGTGAGGCGTTGAGGAGGGGACAGCCCCTTTCATATACGGAATAATTTCTGTTCGTTTTAAGTTTTAACGTCGCTCCTTACTTTCAGTTAAAAAAAAATTGTTTTTTATATTTAATTAATTCTAAGAGTCTCGGGTTTTCGGGTTTTCTTTGAAGAACTACTCTTTGAAAATTTCATTCCC
The DNA here is from genome assembly GCA_029168905.1 of Artemia sp. Kazakhstan ARC1039. Lineage (NCBI taxonomy): Eukaryota > Metazoa > Arthropoda > Branchiopoda > Anostraca > Artemiidae > Artemia > Artemia sp. Kazakhstan ARC1039. Next base: position 18,772 of record JAQQPU010008211.1, on the reverse strand, counting down.
TAAAAGATGAATCTGAAAATAACATCTAATAGATAAACACATAATAATTTAATGTTAGAAATCGTATACAGTATTAATTTAAGGACACATAAATCTCAGTCAACACTGGTTGATGCCTATATTAGCTGGAGTGCAGGTTGCTATCAGGGTCTTGGTAAAAATAGTTGACAACGATGTTGTAACTGCAGTTAATGTGATAGTTGTAGTTTGAACTAGGTTGAACAATCTTTCGGACGGTCGTTCAATGATGAATTGATCAGTCTTTTCTTCATCGTCAAGATGAGGTTCAGATCTTCTAAGATTAAAAATTTTAGTTAGTTATTTTGAAATCAGTAAATAACGATTTTTGAAAAATCTTCATGTAATGATTGTTTTATCGTAACAATAAATTAAATTCACAGAATTACAATGTTTATGCAGTTCTTTCTTCCGTACAGGTCCTTTCCAATTGTAATATTTTCTATTATAATTTACTTTCCTACATTTATTTTTAATTTCCTTAAAACATAAATTGGGCTGAATATTTGGTTGCTTAAAACTTTTCTTAAAGGCTCACTTAATTATTTTGGGTCTTACCACAGGCAGTGCAATAGCGCTGTCATAATAAAGAGCAATGAGGACACAATGTATTATTATTATTTTTTTTTTTTTGGGGGGGGGGGGTCTTTAGACCAGGGCGCTCCGTTTAGAAGGAGCTGTCGTAGAAATTTCAGAAGATGCTTATTCGATTGGAAATTGCAAGTTCTATTTCTCTTTTTAATAGTCAAAAGCGACTGGAGGGCAACCAGTCCCCCCCCCTCAACGCCCATCAATCCCCCAAATATACCCAATCCAAATTTTAGATAGTAATTTAGTTCAGCGTAGTTGAAAGTTTCAGTAGTTATGTCTTTGAAGATTAACCCCCTCTATTGGGAATTATATCTTTGGGGATGACAACCCCCCCCCCACGACTCCTCTCAGGGCAAGGGCTATGAGATATAATAGGTGTACAATGTTAACATTTAAAGGGGGTCCATAAAGGGGGTTACAAAAGATTTTTTTTTGGGGGGGGGGGTAACAAAAAAACACATAAAACATTTGTTTATATTCATTTTTGTTGCGTTTTTACGAGTCAGACAAAATTTCGGGGAGAGGAGTCAAACCCCTACCCCAATGGATATGGCCTTGATGGCGAAGCAGCCTTAGCAATCCGACTCGGGAAAATTACCCCAATAAACAGGGCCTAAAACTACTAAGGACAGTGGAAATGAAACACAAATTTTTAAATTGGCTAAGGGGAAACTTACACCACCAAATACATCTTTTTGACAATTTTGTTAAGCATACTTAAAAAGTCCAGTAATTATATCTTTGGGGATGACACCCCCCCCACAGCTCTCAAGGCAAGGGCTATAAGATATAATAGTTGTCCATTGTTAACATTTAAGGTTTTTATGGAAAGGGTGGTTGTAGAAACTTCGGATGTGCCACAATCAATTGGAAATCAGAAGCCCTAGTGTCCTTTTTAGAATTCAAAAGTGAGAGGAGGGCAACTAGCCTCCACCCATGTTTTCTTTTCCCCGAATGCACCCGATAGAAATTCTGAGATAGTTATTTTGTTTGAAATAGTCTAAAGATCATATAGAAAGCCTTCTGGGCTGAAATAGCTCCTCAGAACTATGGATGCAAGGTTTGTAAGTTATTCCCCGAAAAATTAGAAGCTATAGTAGTCTTTCTAAGAGTCAAATCAAAGCAAAACTAAATCTAACTTCTCGAACTAAATCAAAACACATTATGCGTATACAGATTGTAAGAAGGGCGTTACTCATGAATGACTGGGTATATTAACTTGGAACTTTCAGGAAATGATAAGGGAGATGACTAAAAAGGAAATATTTGTATGCTTCCACTACTACTACAGTTACCATTACTACTACTGCTACCCCTACTACTACTGCCATTACTACTACTGCTACTACTACTACTGCTACAACACTACTCCTTTCACAACATTGAGGAATGAAAGATCTTAAGCCGAACTGGCCAGCCATGACAAAAACCAACAAAGAGAAAAATCTCTCTCTCAAAAAAAAAAAAAAAAAAACAAACGAGACAGTGGCCAGTGGGGAGAAAAGAGAAAAAAAAAAAAAAAAAAAAGCGGATATTTCGCCTGTATACAAAAAAGGCGTCTTTCAACACAAAAAACACAAAACAACAACAACATAAAAAAAAAAAAAAAAAAAAAAAAAAAAATTACAATTGGCGCAAACTGATCCACGTAGGGAAAAGATGCTAATATAGAGTTACTTCAGTGAGGACACCAGAGTAACTGAGGAAAAATAAAAAAACTG
>JAQQPU010008211.1:0-11442 GCA_029168905.1 Artemia sp. Kazakhstan ARC1039 | reverse complement strand
CAAGCTCTAACCTTTCCATAATGCTGACATCTTCAAAATAACCTGCACCAACAGGAGAGCTGTTAATCCCGTTTATAATTCCTTCCACTGGACTTTCCATAGCCCATCTTCTTTTCCTGCAATTTGGAGCCGCAGCTACTGTGTTTGTAATTAATGTTTGGGCTCCAAATGTAGTTGCTGTTGTCGTGAAGATAAAAGCAGAGTTAACGATTTTGTAGCAGTAAGTTGAACCAGCCATTGCTGTTGTAGATGTTAATAGTACAAAATTTGTAATAACACGTGTTGTCCGGAAAGATCTTCCTGATATTTCATTGTTGTCAAATGAGGGGCTTAGGTCATTGGCAAGAGTGAAAGGAAGCGTAACAAAAAGGAAAGCCATTGAACATAATCCTCTTTGCAGCACCTAAAATGTTGAATGCAAATTAACCATCATAAGGAAATCAGACTGAACAAACAAAAAAAATAAAAAAATAAAAAACACATCTGTTTTGGCTAAAAAAAAGAAGCTCGGATTAGTTATACTTTTTTTTGCACTGATAGAGGTTCTCGAATGAAAAATTATTTATTTTAAACCCCGTTTTTTATAGCTTATTTTAATCACTGTCTTAACAAAAAGTTTTACCTTTTACTTACATATTTCTATGTTTTCATTTTATTAATGGGAAAAGTGTGTTTAATCATTTTATATTTCTGCTTATTCATGCTCAAATGAAATATAGGTACAATTTGTATTTTATTCAAGATAGTTCATGCATTAATTCAATACAAAATAGGTTTCCTTAAATGAAAGTAAAGAACAAAAGTAAAACTTAAAACGGAGAAAATATTAATCCGTATATGAGGGGGCTTCCTCAGTCCCCACTCTTTATGCTAAATATTATAGTGTCCTAAGAAAGCTTCTTATTCTAATTTAACGGTTCTTGTGTTTGAGCAGTTGTTCCAAAAGAATAAGGACAGAATATCAAACTTTAGTGTGGAGAATGTTGGGTTGAGTGGGGGCAGCCTCCTCGTATACCAAATAATTTCTGTTTTGTTTTAAATTTTAATGCTACTCTTTACTTTCATTGGAGAAAACAGGTTTTCTTGTTTAATATCTGTTCGTCTTAGTACATTACCCAGGCTTACCCTAAATGCGAGGAGGGATACCACCCCTAAGAGTCGGATCTTTAAATCAAACTTTAATTTTTGGACAGCAATGTTTCGTTCACTTAGTGCACCTTATTCTCCATAACAAAGAGGAATATTTTATATTTTGCAGATAATGCCATTAGGTCCCTCATACATGTTGAATTTTACTTCGTGATTTCCATCAAGAAGATGCGGCTTTTGGGGGGGAATTTAATTCCTATTTCAATATTTCCAAAAATTTCCGTGTGCCAATATCTTTTGACGAGTAGCTTTAAAATGAATACATTTTGCATTTTTCAGGATCTGCATGAATAATAGATTTTGTTGCTGCAGGTTTTGATCTCTGTTGCCAGAGTTGTTTTTTTACTTACAGTTTTGTACTAGGTACTAGACGAAAGGGGGCTACTACTCCCTCCTTCAACTGTCGTTTCTACACACTGTCGTTTCTTGTAGAATCTGTCGTTTCTACAACTGTCGTTCTACATTCAGCTTTAGTATTTTTAAAACAACACTTCGAGAATGATTTTCATCCCTGAAACAAATTAAATAAAAAAAAAAAAAAAGTTTTTTTTTAACTGAAAGTAAGGAGTGACAATAAAAAAGAAAACGAACAGAAATTATTCCGTATATGAAAGGGGCTCTCCCCTCCTCAACGCCCCGCTCTTTACGCTAAAATTTGACTCTTTCTCAAAACTCTACTTTTTAAAACAATAAAAAGCTTTAGCGTAAAAAGCGGGGCGTTGAGGAGGGGACAGCCCCATTCATATACGGAATAATTTCTGTTCGTTTTAAGTTTCAATGTCGCTCCTTAATTTCAGTTAAAAAAATTGTTTTTCATTTAATTTCTGAACATTTTTGAATTAACGCAGGTTTTTATTTTGGCTCACCGTACATGAATAATGAAAACGATATTTGCGTATTAATTTTACTTTCTTTTTTTGCTACATGGCCTTCTCAAAATCTTGATTGGACGATTTTGAGAAAAAAGGGGCGGGTGAGGGGACCTAGTTGCCCTCCATTTTTTTTCGGCTACTTAAAAAGAGCACTAAAACTTTTAACTTTATTTACAAACGTTTTTATTAGTAATAAATATACGTAACTTACGAATTAACTTACGTAGCGAACTTCTACATTCGTATAATTTTATTACGTATATGAGGAGGTTTGCCCCCTCATCAAAACCTCGCTCTTTACGCTAAATTTCGAATTTTGTTCCAATTCTTTAAGAATGACATGATACCTGAACCACAATTCCGTTTAACTAGAATAAACAGCTATTTTGAAACTAATAAGAACACTTTAGCTTAAAGAGCGAGGTATTGAGGATGGGACGAACCCCCTCATATAAGTAATAATTTCTGTTCGTTTTAAGTTTTAATGTTGCTCCTTACTTTCAGTTGAAATTCTGTTTTTTTAATTTAATTTCTGACTGCTTTTTTTAATGCTGGGAAATTCAGCGCCCCCTTCAGGGAAATTCTCTTCCCCCGTGAAGAATTCCTCCATAAAAAGATATTCCCACGTAACCCCCTCCCCCTGACCCCCCACCAGAAAAAATCCCCCTGAAAACGTCTAAATACTTCCCGATAACCAATACAATATGATAACAATGGGCAAAGTTCATAACTTGCAGCCCTTCCCCCGTAGACTATGGGGGATTAAGTCATCCTCAAAGACAAAGCTATTAGATTTTTCGACCATGCTGAACAAAATGGCTGTCTCAAAATTTTGATCCTGTGACTTTGGGAAAAAATGAGTATGGGAGGGTGCCCTCCAAATTTTCGGTCCTTTAAAAAGGGCATTAGAAATTTTACTTTCCGTTCGAATGAATTTACTTTCCCTTTCGCGATATTTTAGGACTACTGGATCGATACGATCACTCCTGGGAAAAAAAAACACACATTAATGATCTTTCTTCTGGCAAAAATTATAAAATTCCACATTTTTGTATATAGGAGCTTGAAACCTTTTAAGTAGGGGTTTCTGGTACATTGAATCTGATGGTGTGATTTTCACTAAGAATCCTTAAATTTTAGGGGATGTTTCCCCCCTATTTCAAAAATCAGGTGAATTTTCTCAGGCTCTTAACTTTTGATGTGTAACACTAAATTTGATATATTTTATAAGCTGATTCTCTTGATGAATCTATTAATATCGAAAATTTAGTTTTTAAAGCTTCGGTTACAATTGAGCCGAGTCGCTCCTTACTTACAGTTTGTTACCACAACTGTTTGATTTACCCCAGACAATACCCATAACATCTCCCCGCATAAAATTGAGTTTTCAAAGAGAAAGCAATTTTGGCAAATTCTCCCAGTGTAGAATTTCCCCTGGAAAATTCACTCCGTTACAAATTCCCTCCCCATGGAAAATTATCCCCGTTGAAAATACCACCAGCAGAAAGTTCACCCCCTCCCCCACACAAAAAATGTATGCATACTTCCCAATAACAAATGCTATACGTAAACAATGGGCAAATTTTGTAACTTAAAGAACTTTACCCAAGGGCTTTGGGGGGTCATGATATCTCCAAAGTCATAGAAATTCAGCCTTTCAACTATGCCGAACAAAATGGGTATCTTAGTTTTGATCGGATAATTTTGAGAAAAAGGGGCGGGGGAGGAGAATTATTTCCCCTCCAATTTTTGTGGTCACTTAAAAAGGGCACTACAACTTTTAATTTTATTCAAGAACGTTTTTATTGGTAATAAATATACGTAACTTACGAATTAACTTACGTTACGAACTTCTATATTCGTATATTTGTATTACGTATATTAGGGGGTTCGTCCCCTCGTCAATACCTCACTCTTTACGCCAAAGTTCGAATTTTGTCCTAATTCTTGAAGAATTACTCCTGAATGACAAAGGCCGTGTAATTAGAATAAATAGCTCATTTAAAAGTACTAAAAAAAATTTAGCGTAAAGAGGGGAGTATTCACGAGGAAGTGTTCACGAAGTATTCATATACATAATAATTTCTGTTTGTTTTAAGTTTTAATGTTGCTCCTTACTTTCATTAAAAAAATTATATAATTTATGATCATTCCAATTCTTTAAGAATGACCCCTAGATCACAAAGGGTTTTGTTAGAATAAATAGCTCTTCTGAAAGTACTAAAAACTCTTTAGCGTAAAAAGCGAAGTATTGACGAGGGAGCAAAGACCCTCATATACGTAATAATTTCTCTTCGTTTTAAGTTTTAATGTTGCTCCTTACTTTCAGTTGAAAAAACTTTTTTTTTTATTTAATTTCAACTGAACAACTCAACAAATTGAAACTCAAACAATATACATCTGTAAAACTAGCTCAAACAAATGACTGAAATAATTTTGACAAGACAAAAACATATTGTAAACTTTTTTTCTTTTATAATTATAGCTTTGAAAAATCAAAAATCGGTATATGTTAAAAAATCAGTCTGATCTCATTAGTTCTTTACTGGAAACCTGATTATTGCGGTGATTTACTTTTCTTTTTCAATGTTATCAAACAGTTCGTGGTAACGAACTGTAATAAAGGTAGCAATTCGACTCAATAGTAACCGAAACTCTAAGAGGCAGAGTCTTGATAACAATAGATACATAAAAAATTGAATTTGATGCTTATTCAAAATATATAAAACTCATCAAATTTAATGGTACCCATCAAAAGTTACGAGCCTGAGAAAATTTGTCCAATTTTTGTAAAAGGGAGCAAACAGTTACAAAACGTCAAGTTATTGTAATGAAAATTACTCCACCATATTCAACACACCACAAAACCTTACTGTAGAAGTTCCAAGCCGCTGTGTACAAAAATGTGAAATTTTGCATTTTTGGCCAGATGAAAGATCACGGATGCTTCTTTTTTTTTCAGGGGTGATCAAATCGAACCAGTGATCGTAGAAGATCAGGAGAGGGCTCATTTGACCGGAAATCAAAAGTTCTAGTTCCCTTTCTACGTGACCAAAAATATTGGAAGGCAGCTAGCCCCCTCCCGCGCTCATTTTTTCCCCAAAGTCACCCGGCCAAAATCTTGAGATAGCCATTTCGTTCACCATAGTCGAAAAATCTAATAACTATGTCTTTGAGGATGACTTAACCCCCTAAAGTCCCCAGGGGAAGGGCTGCAAGTTATGAACTTGAAAGGAAACATTACCTTGTAAATACCTAAGGATTATGATAGAGAATCAGGATTTATTCTGAAAAGTCTTACAGTATTGTCTAAAGCAAATACGTCCTAACGAACCCTTTTATTCGAAGCATTATTATACAAAAGGTAAAAGTTCAGCACGAAGTGTTTAGGGACTTAGGGAGAAGTGACAACCCGCTTCGTTTAAGGAACCCTGCAAATGGCATTGAAAACGTACAAAATTTAAATTTAGAAACGGTAGTTTTGAAATTAAATGCTGCCTTCAAAAAAATGATCAATAGAGGATTGATTTTTGTCGTACCTCCTGTTACTGACCCTGACGACTAAGTTTTATGTGGAAGTAACAAAATGTAAAGTTCTTCTGATGGAACTAAAGATCGAAGTCGAAACTTAAAACATACTGAACAAATGAACAACAAACTGAAGAGCTCAGCAAACTGAAACTAAAACAATATACATCTGTAAAACTAGCTCAAACAAATGACTCAAATAAATTTGACAAAACAAAACATATTGTAAACATTTTCTCTTTTATAATTATAGCTTTGAAAAATCAAAAATCGCTATATGTTAAATGATCAGTCTGATCTAAAACTGGAATCCTGATTATTGCGGTGATTTACTTTTCTTTGTCAATGTTATCAAACAGTTCGTGGTAACTTACTGTAATAAAGGTAGCAATTCGGCTCAATAGTAACCGAAACTCTAAGAAGCAGAGCCTTGATAACAATAGATACAAAAAAAACAAAATTGAATTTCATGCTTATTTAAAATATGTAAAACTTATCAAATTTAATGGTACCTATCAAAAGTTACGAGCCTGAGAAAATTTGCCCAATTTTTGTAAAAGGGAGCGAACACTCCCAAAACGTCAAGTTATTGTAATGAAAATTACTCCACCAGATTCAACATACCAGAAAACCTTACTTTAGAAGTTCCCAGCTGCTATGTACAGAAATGTGACATTTTGCTTTTTTGGCCAGAAGAAAGATCACTGATGCATGTTAATTTCTTCTGTTTTTCAGGGGTGATCAAATCGAACCAGTGATCGTAAAAGGTCAGGAGATGGCTCATTTGATCGGAAATCAAAATTTATAGTTCCCTTTTTAAGTGACCAAAAATATTTGAACGCAGCTATCCCTCTCCCACGCTCATTTTTCCCCAAATTCACCCGGCCAAAATCTTGAGATAGCCATTTCGTTCACCATAGTCGAAACATCTAATAACTATGTCTTTGAGGATGACTTAACCCCCAAAGTCCCCATGGGAAGGGCTGCAAGTTATGAACTTTTCCAATTGTTTACATACAGTGTTGGCTATTGGGAAGTATACAGACGTTTTCAGGGGGAATTTCTCTATTGGGGGAATCAGGGGGGGGGTTACGTGGGAAGATCTTTCCATGGACGAATTTTTCATGGGGGAAGGGGATTTTCCCCGGAGGGACAGTCAAATTTCGAAACATTATTTAAAAAATGATCATAAATTATATAATTTGTTTAATGAAAGTAAGGAGCAACATTAAAACTTAAAACAAACAGAAATTATTTTGTATATGAATACTTCGTGAACACTTCCTCGTGAATACTCCCCTCTTTACGCTAAATTTTTTTTTTAGTACTTTTAAATGAGCTATTTATTCTAATTACACGGCCTTTGTCATTCAGGAGTAATTCTTAAAGAATTAGGACAAAATTCGAACTTTAGCGTAAAGAGCGAGGTATTGACGAGGGGGCGATCCCCCTCATTTACGTAATAATTTCTGCTCGTTTTAATTTTTAATCTTGCTCCTTATTTTCAGTTAGAAAGCTTGTTTTTTTTTATTTAATAACACATAAAAACCATACCATTCAAAATACATATAGTCTTCAATAAAACATAAACGAAACTCAAGGCCTTAAGAGGATATAAAGAGGGGGTAGTACCAAACTTATTTGAAGGGATCTAATTTATAAATCTTTGGGGGGGGGGTCAAAATATATTTTTGAAAAATTAGGGGGGGTAATTTTTTTACTTTTTCCGATTTTTCTTTGAAAACATTAAAAAATGGTAACTTCGTTGAAAATAAATAAAAAAATACTTTTTATTATATAGGGAAGGGACAAAAAACCTAAGGGGTAAGGGCCCCCAACCGACAGACGTTATTACGTTAATTTTTTTTGTTAATGACGCTATAAAAAAAAAATTAAAAAATACACACTGTCCGAAATACAAATTGTGCTCAGCACTGCACAAATGACACTCTGTACTTTATAAGGTTAAGGGGGCAGTAACCCTACTCTTTCTACTAGTAATTATCATTCGGTTTTAATATTGGCTTGATTGTCCATTTTAAGCTCTGTTTGTTTTGGGTTTTATTTGTTTATTAATAGAAATTTATAATCGTCTTAAGTTTGAAATATTGAACAGCCTTATTTCCGCTGGCTTTAGGTTTTAAAATAAAAAAAACAAGTTTTTTAAACTGAAAGTAAGGAGCGATATTAAAACTTAAAACGAACAGAAATTATTCCGTATATGAAAGGGCTGTCCCCTCCTCAACGCTTCGCTCTTTACGCTAAAGTTTTTTATTGTTTTAAAAATAAAGTTGTGAGACAGAGTCAAACTTTAGCGTAAAGAGCGAGGCGTTGGGGAGGGGACAGCCCCTTTCATATACGGAATAATTTCTGTTCGTTTTAAGTTAAACTTCTGTATACTTCCCAATAACCAATACTATATCTTAACATTGGGTAAAGTTCATAACTTTAGCCCTCCCCCTGGGGACTTCGGGGGAATAAGTCATCCTAAAAGACATATTTATCATATTTTCGACCATGCTGAACAAAATGGCTATCTCAAAATTTTGATCGTGTGACTTTGGGAAAAAAATAAGCGTTGGAGGAGGCCTAGTTGCCCTCCATTTTTTTGGGCACTAGAAAGGGCACTAAAACTTTTAATTTCCGTTCCAATGAGCTCTCCCACGATATTCTAGGACCACTGGGTTGATACGATCACCCATGGGAAAAAAAAAACAACAAAAAAACAAATAAACACGCATCCGTGATCTTTTTTCTGGCAAAAAATGCAAAATTCCACATTTTTGTAGATAGGAGCTTGAAACCTCTACAGTAGGACTTTTTTCAAAAATCTGCCAAATTTTCTCAGGCGCGTAACTTTTAATAGGTAAGATTAAACTTGATGAAACTTATATATTTGAAATCAGAATTAAAATCTGATTCTTTTGATGTATCTATTGGTATCAAAATTCCTTTTTTTAGAGTTTCGGTTACCATTGAGCCGGGTCGCTCCTTACTTACAGTTCGTTACCACGAAGTGTTTAAAAGTAGAAATTGACATGCATCCCTGATCTTTCCTTCTGGCCAAAAATGCAAAATATCACATTTTTGTACATAGCAGCTGGGAACTTCTGCAGTAAGGTTTTCTGGTATGTTGAATCTGGCGGAGTAATTTTCATTACAATAAGAGAAAGAAAAAGAGTAAGAGAGAGACAGAGAACGAGATAGAGAGAGAGAAAGAGAGAGAGAGAGAGAGAAATATACGAACTGGCCATCAGGGTTGCACACTTGGCAAGCATAACTTAGTTGCTAGCTTATGTAAAACTACAAGCCTACTAATATTTCGCAAACCAAGGAATCATTGAAGTCGAATCCTGGGATATTGTACAGCTCTTGGCGACGACCCTATTCATAAATCTCTCGTGTCTAAATAGCGTTCTTATTTTGAAGTCACCACGCGATTTTACAAAATCGATAAAATTTTCTGAAGCATGGTATTATTAGAAAAATAAATGATTTTTTGGAAGGACTCGGTTCCAAGTCGTCCTCTCATGCAGATGACACCCAATAATATTCACAATGGACATGATCAGCAAAATTGTTTATTCTATCATACCTTCATCGTTGATTTTCTATCCTTAGAACTTATCGTTGCCTTGTTTGTTTTCCAACTGAACTTCAAGAAAAGCTCACTCCTCAAATTTCATATGTTCACTTCTCCATTTTAACCTACTTTGGATGTTTGGAAGAGAACGGAGCTAGACAGGAATCCATTATAGTGTCAACGCCATATTCCGCTTTCTTTCCCATTTCGTGTGCCAGCATCCAATCATGCAATTTATAGGTTCTTTTACGAACTGAGTTGTTTCTACGTTAATGAGATACTATGATGCATATAAAAAGTGTGTTAACTTCCTCTCCAACTACTAAGGGGGTGCTAATCCAAGAGCTAAGTCCACTATTATAGAAAGAAGTATTGAAACTGTGTGATCAAGCGCATAGATAGGTCTCAATATAGTCAATCCGATCTATATTTTCTAGCTATGGAAACTTATTAGTTATTTACAATGCTTTCATGCTCTCTAGGGTAGGTACCTAGCCCTCTCAGAAATGCCTCATAAAAGGCTCTGTTTGTGTAACCTTCCTTGAAGCATCAGTGGATAACAGTGCAACTGAAAAGTACTTCAAATATTTTGTCGTATTTTTTTTTATTAACAGTGTCACGCCTAAATCAAGTACCTAGACAGCGGAGGGAGAACTTTTTGAAACGAGTAAGGGTCACCATCCAAATATTTGTGTTTAGTCCGATAATTTTCTACAGAAACAATCTCTGTTCTAAATTTTGTTTAAATTTGCCCTCCATTATTTTTACCAGGAGTAAATTTTCTCCAAACATTTCTGGTCAAAATACAGTTAAAAAAAAAAAAAAAAAAAAAAAACAATGGAAAATATAAAACAGTTCAGTTTTCAGTTTATATGTGTTTCTGACATATTGTTGCCCTTTAAAGATAATTACTGCAAAATGTGTTATTCTATGGGGACTATTATTCCTTGAAATGAAAGCTAAAACAGGAAAGGACCAAACGTAATTCCTTGAGGACTATTCAATTTAAAAGACAGTTTGCTCCTAGAAGAAAGCTGCAGCAAGAGCTTGTACAAGGAAACATAACTGGTGAACGTAAGAGTGATGAAGGAGTATCAGACCCATCCATTTTAATAGACTTTAAACTGAAAGCTATGTTCCAAAGAAGCAAAAAATAAATATCCTATTGTAACGTGCTGTTTGAAGATTAACCTGTCCATAGGTGAAATTTAGGACAGCCCACAAAGTGGTTGTTCATGTTATTTTCCTGTCTAGAAATAAAGACAATTTTGTTTTCAAAAGTGGGTACAAGTATCATTTTTAACTTTCTGGGTGCCAGTTATCAGTTGACATCTGTGGAAACAACATTCTAGGGTAAGATATTCAGCACTACCTAGGTTAAGCCCATTGCTTTACTAGTTGAAAACATTTGTCTTAGATCCCACTTTAAAAAAAAATTCATTTAATTGAAAAAAAGGGTATACGAAATTTAATCAGTGACCAAACTTGAAGGAGGATTTGCTATAGATAAAAGATAAGATATTTATTTCAAAGAATTACTATCATAAGCCCCCAAGGGCCGAATTCGCATTTCGGAGTCATAAAAAAATCATAAAAATAGCACAACAACTAAAAAACTGGGTAAATAATGCCAAAAACAACAATATCAGAAAGGCAAAGCCATTGATTAGTAAAAAAAAGCAAAAAAAAGCGTCAAATGTAAGAAAGTTAAAAAGATAAAAACTAAAACAAAAATAAAAAGGTGTAAGATAAAAATAGCGTTAAAAAGGTTTAATAGAGAACATAAACAAAGGGGGGACGGGACAAAAGAACCAAACGGACACAAACTTGGGCATCACCAGAAAAAAAAAAAAAAATAGTGATTTATTTGATCAGTAATGATGGGTGCACAGGTTTTTTCTTACCTGGAGGTTAAGCAACGGATGGGGGACAAGGTAGGGACGGGTTCAAAAACAGCACGTGGCAGGCGTTGTCTCGATGGGGAGTGTCTTTTGGGGAAAATCTTTTCCGTGCGAGGATTTATTATTGCATTTTTTGAAAAACGGAGGCACAGCGTTCCTCTCCTGTGCTCAAGAGTTTCCAGCTTGGCCTTTTTTAGAAGGAGTGAATATGGTACCATGGCTTCTTTAAAAATTATTCTTAGGGCTCTTTTTTGAAAAGATTCAATTTTTTTCTTTTTTTCTATAGGATAGGATCGTTTTATTTACGTTAGATCAAAGAGAAGTAAACCCCTCATTTTTAAAATGTCTCGATGATAATTTAATTTAAATTGCCCTCAGGCCTGGTGTCAGTGCCTTCATGTATGGTCAT
>JAQQPU010008210.1:12497-31977 GCA_029168905.1 Artemia sp. Kazakhstan ARC1039 | reverse complement strand
AAAAAAAAAAAAAAAAAAAAAAAAAAAAGGGAGACAGATCAGTGCTATCGTTTTCCTTGTTTATAAGAGAAGGGGGGCTGTAGTTTTCCTCAACTAGGTTTTCGACCGTGCTGATTCAAATGGTAGAATGGTCAAGATAGTTCATTTTGATCAGACGCAATTTTTGAGGGGTTTCAGACTTTTTTAAAATCACCATAAAATTCTTTCACAATAAACTTTTACTCTTGGGACGAACCGAAATAAAAATTACCATTCCTGACTCAGTTTATGATGGCAATTAATTCCACTAGGTAATTTTTTTGTTAAACGCGTTTTTTAACTTTTGGTTACTATGGGCTGTGGTTCACTCTTTACTAGGTTGCAGCTACCATCGCAACCATGACTATGGAAAACAAAATCAGAGCGAATAAAATTATTTATAGATTAAAGAAATAAAAAATAAGTACAATAATACTGAATTGTACCACATTGTACCATATCTATGGACTATATCTATGGACTCTTTTTGACCTTGAATTGGCATTGCAGTTATTATTGCTGTAACGTGAGCAAGATGTTAGTGGAATATGCATATTCGCCTGTTCTAAATTTTCTCCAATCAAATTTTCGCGAAGGAATCGATGATGTGACGATAATTAATCATGCACTGGAATTTTTTGATGATAAAGTCATTAAAGACGCCAAAGCGGAGTTTTGGGGAATAGCAGATCCGAATAAATCTGTTCCAAAGCGGCAGGGTGACCTAGCTTCACAGAGAAATTTGAAAGATATTCTGGACTTGTTGCGTCAATGTGAATCTGATAATACCCCGCTGCCAATTTTTGTCATTGTCTCACCTACTGAAGTGCCGGTTATCCCCGCAGTAGCTTACTCCAGGTTAGTCAGTAAGATTAGCTCCCTAGACCGAGCCCTTAAGCAGATAAACGAAAAAGTGACATCTTATGATCTGAATTTTCCCTCCTTGCCCAGTGCCTCGTTTAATCCAAATGTAAACACATCCACTACTACTGTAGTAATCTCTGGAATTTCTCCCGAGCTTAACAATCCTGTGAAACGTCGCGATGCCATTGACCAAATCAAGGGCCACCAAGCCATTCATTCTATCAAGCCGTCGGGCAATAAACTTTTAGTGCAGATTGACCCAGTTGCTGCAAAGGACTTTTGTGATGCGGTACCTAATGTTCTGAAGTGCGATGCAAAACTTCAAGAGCGGAAACCCGTTGGAATAGTTAAAGGCATACCGCTAGCTTATGACGTCAGTTTGTTCGTGGGGCGTGAAGGAGTTGTAGACGCTAAGCGCATCGGGCAGTCCTTGACTGTTAAGATATTCTTCTACGATGCTGTTGGACTTACAAATGCACTTCGTCTCGGACTTAAGGTAGAATATGAAATTTTCCGAGTATTTGAGTGCCTCCATCCTCCCCGTTGCTGTTATAAGTGTCAATCACCTGATCATATGAAGGCCAATTGCACCATCCCTCCCCGGTGTTCCCGCTGCAGCGGTATGCATTTATCGACAAAAGATGCACCATGTTTGGCCGAACCGAAGTGTGCCCTATGTGGTGAAGGCCATGTTGCATTCAGTCTAAAGTGCCGCGTAATCCGCAGTGCCATAGCTAAGCGTGCCTCGAATAAGAAATGACTGGAACAGTAACGTTTTCTGTGTGTTCTTTTAACATAAATGGCACCAAAGACAAAGATTATTCAATAAATCAGAAAATGATCGATTTTGACATCGTGTTGCTACAGGAACATCTTTTGCCGGCTGTAAGTGTCAGCTCACTAAGCAGAAGTGATGAACATGTAGTTTATACAACCAGTGCCAGACGGACGAGGGGCAGACCTTCTGGAGGGCTTGCATGTATTGTGAGTAATAGACTTTCGTGCTTCTCTCCCCAGTGCATACACTCTTGCGATAATTTTATTGCCCTTCGAATTGCAGATCTAGTGATTATCAATACTTACCTACCTCATGATAAAAAAACAGTTTTGTCATTTGTGTCTTCTCTGAAGAATTTCCTTCGGAATATTGAAAGACATAGCTTTAAGTGGATCATAGTGGGAGACCTAAATTGTAATATAAATTGAGAGTCAACTCGGTCTGATCTTGTGCTTCAGTCTTTGCCAGATGGATATCAGATAGTAGCCAAGAGTGCAGATTTTTCGTATATTCATAATAGTGGATGTGTGTCTGATATAGACCACTGTGTTTGCTCGGCTGGTGTGATATGCTCGAATGTCGAGGTTCATGATGAAGAAAGAGATTATGATCACCTCCTCCTCTCTTTTACCGTCTCTGTTTCGCATTCTACTGGCCTGAATCAGTGTGAATCTTCTGTTCGGGGCACGAAATGGTATGATAAGCGTGAATGGAATAAAGCTAACTGGACATTATATATCTGTACTTTGGCAACTCTGCTCTCATCTGTGACAGTTCCTTACCATTTACTTTGTACCAGTGTCCTCTCGCCTAATGCTCGATCACAACTTAATTCTTACTATTCTCAGATTGTTGCCTGCCTTAAACAAGCCGAGGCCATAGCTGTCCCTGTTTCACGTATTCGTTCGAAAACTAGAAGTTCTTTATGGAAAGAGGACCCTCAGTTAAAAATTGTGAAAAATCGGGCAAAAATGTGGCTTCAGATATGGAATGCGTGTGGCCGCCCCACCTCGGGTCATGTACTTAATATAAAAAAAAAACAAATCTGAATTCAAATCTTACTTGCGAAGCGTCCGATATAAGGGTAAGGAATTTCCGAAAAGTCCTCGGCAATGGAGTGAAGTGTTGAATTCTAGTAAGCTAAACCCGACTGTTTCGTCCAGTTTAATTCCTGGTGATTCATGGGTTAGTCATTACTCGACAATTTTCAGTACAGTAACTTATGCAGTCCAATCCAGGTTTTGTAGATTGCTTGATTCAGTTATTCCGCGTAGACTACGCCAGAAAGATATTATCCCTATTAGTGCTGAGTCTGTTGTGAAAAGTATTAAAAAACTAAAATCTAAGTCTGTTGATTTGGATGGAATTTGTGTTGAACATTTAAGAATCGATTCTCCCGAGTTGATTAGCCATCTGCAACTACTTTTTCAGATGTGTGTTAGTAGCTCACTAGTGCCTGATTATTTCCTGTGTGGTACTGTTACCTCTGTCCTGAAGCGAGGGAAGGATCCGCTTAATTGTGGATCCTACCGCCCTATCACTGTAGCGTGTAATTTAAGCAAACTATTTGAATATGTACTGCTCCCATTTATTCAAGATAAGGTGGATTATGACGCAAATCAGTTTGGTTTTAAGTCGCGTATAGGATGCCAGCATGCTCACCGTATATTTGCAAAGGTGTTACAAGAAGCACATCGTTTAAAAACAGAAGTTCACTTTTGTGCGTTAGACCTATCTAAAGCTTTCGATAATGTTTGTCACTCTCAGGCATGGTTTTCTCTGGCACGTTTGGGTGTGAATAGTTCAATTATTTGTGTACTTCGGTTTTGGTACCAGAATTCATTTATTCAGTTGAGGCAGGGTTCCCGGGCCTTTGGCAAAATCCCAGTTAGTTCTGGGGTCCGTCAGGGTAGTGTGCTTTCACCTCATATTTTTAAAGCTTGTTTATTGAGTGTTCTTAATATGATACCGCTTTCTTACTCTTCAGGGTTGTCAAACGTCTCCTATATTAAATATGCGGATGATCTTCTGCTTGTTAGCAGGTCAAAGTTTACATTAATGAAGTCTGTGCTACTTGTATCGCGGCTGTATTGGGAAATCGGATTAAGCCTCAACACTGATAAATGTGAATATTTAGTGTTTAATTCAAAATCTTCAGCAACGCCACTTGATTGCGGCGCATTTTCTGTAAAAAGTGTTGAATCTTTCCGATGGCTTGGGATCAATATTTGCAAATCGCTTACTTTATTTCGTTTCCGGGCATTGAGTGATATTAAAGATAAGCTGAAACTGGGGTACGCCAAAATTGTCCCCAACAGGGGAAGATATAACAGAAAAGCATTGGCTAAATTGTACTCGAGTTTTTGTGACCATGCAGTTTTGTTCCCAGCTGGCCTCACATCCTGTTTCGGCCAGGGGATATTAGCGATATTAGAATTATGTATTTTAGATATTGCAAGATTTTATTGTATCTACCTCGCAGATACAGTAATAGAAAGATGATGCGGATTTTTGGCGCTCCGGATATTGTAAATTGTTTTGTCAGACAAAGTAGCCGTCTTCAAGAGAACATTTATGCTACTTTGGGTGTTAACCACCCACTTATCCGGGTAGCCACAGCGCATTGAGTGTAATAGTTATTTATTGTGTTGTTGTTAAATGTATCTTTGTGTTTTTTTTTTTTTTTTTTTTTTTTTTTTTTTTTTTTTTTTTTTTTTTTCTCTTTTTTTGTCTTACTCCACTTCATTTTTTGTATAGTGGGTCAAAAATAAATTATTATTTATTATTATTGTACTAAATTGTAACAGCAGGGGTGAAATTTACAAAAATTTTACAATTGTACCACGTTTGGCATTGCTGCAGTGTTGCCAGAAGGTGAAACAAAATACGCCAGAATCTTTGAAAACCGCGCCAAAAATACGCCAGAGCCTTTGAAAACCAAGACGGCCAATACGGTCAGTTCCTTAAGTGCCAAAAACTGCCCAGATTTGCGTTTTGCACTGCAATTTTAAAGAAAAGTAAAAGCCTGTTTAAACTTAAGCTCAGCAGATACAAATACCTGTTAAAACTCAAACTCAAAACGATCAGAAATTACTATTAAAGAATAAATGAAACCCAAAACGAACAGAAATTAAATAAACAATCATAGCAAAAACATACAACAAGCAATAATATAAATGAAAAAATAGATCTTAAAGCAAGTAATGCTTAGATTGAATATGAAAATCAAGCTTAAAACGAAAAACAAATATTTTCCTATTGAAGTATAAATGAAACTTAAAAGAACAAAAATTAAAAAAATAATAAATGCAAGCAAACATACAATAGATATTAACGTAAATGAATAAATAAATCTGAAAACGAGTGAAACTTAAACTGAACATGCAAATCAAGCTTGAAACGAACAAAAATCACTGCAAACAAGAGTTTGGGTATCGCCTCCTTCTCTCGCTGTAAAACTCTATGGCCTACAGCGTCATTGGTGCTTTACTGAAAACTAATTTTATGACAAATATTTTCTTTGGTACTTGATATTGAAAATAAACATCAAAATTATATCAAAATTTTGAACTGATAAGCTTTCAGCAATTAATATCATTATACATCAAATATTCAATTTAATTTGTTAGCTCTTTCTAAAGTTGTTCAAGACGAATATAGTTTCACTACCAACAAGAGTTTGGATACTCCCTCTTTTTTAGCTGTAAATTAACTAAAAAGAAACAGGTTTTTTTAAACAGAAAGTAAGGAGCGACATTAAAACTTAAAACGAACAGAAATTATTCCGTGTATGAAAGGGGCTGTTTCCTCTTCAACGCCTCGCTCTTTACACTAACGTTTTTTTTTGTTTTAAGAAATAAAGTTGTGAGACAGAGTCAAACTTTAGCGTAAAGAGCGAGGCATTGAGGAGGGTACAGCCCCTTTCATATACGGAATAATTTCTGTTCGTTTTAAGTTTTAATGTCGCTCTTTACTTTCAGCTATAAAAACTTGTTTTCTTTTAATAAATTTCTGAAGGTTTTTGAAATAATGCAGCTTTGATTTTGGCTCACCGTACATGAATAATTAAAACGAAATTCGCATATTAAAATTCCTTTTTTGGTTTAATGACTTCCTCGAAATTTGGTTCTGACGTAACTTACGAATTAACTTACGTAACAAATTTCTATATTCGTATGTTTTTATTACGTATATTAGGGAGTTTGCTCCCTAGTCAATGCCTCATCTTTACGCTAAAATTCAAACTTTGTTCGATTCACAAACCCCTGAATCACAAAGGCAGGTTAATTAGAATAGAAAGCTCTTTTTAAAGTACTAAAAAAACTTTAGCGTAAAGAGTGAGGTATTGACTAGGAGGTGAACCCCCTCAGAGACGTAATAATTTATGTTCGTTTTAAGTTTTAATGTTGCTTCTTACATTCAGTCGAAAAAAACTTGTTTTTTATTTAATTTCTGATCGTTTTTAAATAATGCAGGAAAATCTGGCGCCCCCTTCATAGAAATGTCCCTTCCCCCAAGAAAACATCCTCCATGGAAAGACCCTCCCCCGTAACCCCTACTCTGGCCCCGACCCCCCACTCAAAAAAAATCTTCCTGAAAACGCCTGTATACTTCCCAATAACCAATACTATATGTAAACAATGGGCAAAGCTTACAGCCCTTCCCCCGGGAACGGTGGAGGATTAAGTCATCCTCAAAGACATATTAACTAGATTTTCGGCTGTGTTGAACAAAATGGCTGTCTCTAAATTTTGATTGGGTGACTTCGGGGAAAAAATGAGCGTGGGAGGGGCCCAAGTAGCCCTCCAATTTAATTGGTCACTTAAAAAGTGCACTAGAACTTTTAATTTCCGTTCGAATGAGCCCTATCACGATATTCTAGGACTACTGGATCGATACGATCACCCTTGGGGGGAAAAAAATGAATAAACACGCATCCGTGATTTTTCTTCTGACAAAAAATACAAAATTCCAGATTTTTGAGTTCCATTTTTTAGAGTTTCGGTTACTATTGAGCCGGGTTGCTCCTTACTTACAGTTCGTTCCCACGAACTGTTTGATAAAAACCAAAAGCCTCTACGTCATTGACACTTAACTGAAAACCAATTATATTACAAATATTTTCTTTTCCAGTTCTTACAGCATTGAAAATAAAAATAAAATTACAATAAAATAAATTCTTGGACTGAAGGATCTTTCAACAATCAATATCATTATACATCAAATATTCAATTTGATGTTGTTTATACTTTCCAAGACTGTCCAAGACGCATATAGTTTTCAGTAAAGCGCCAATGACGCAGTAGGCTATACACTTTTACAATGAGAGAAGGAGGCGATACCCAAACTCTTGTTTGTAGTGACTTTTGTTCATTTCAAGCTTGATTTGCATATTCAGTTAAGTTTCACTCGTTTGAAGATTTATTTATTCATTTACGTTAATATCTATTGCATGTTAGTTTGCAATGATTGTTTATTTAATTTCTGTTCGTTTTAAGTTTCATTTATACTTCAATAGCAAAATATTTTTTTTCGTTTTAAGCTTGATTTTCACATTCAATCTAAGCATTAGTGGCTTTAAGATCTATTTATTCGTTTATATTATTAATTTTTGTATGTTTTTGCTATGATTGTTTATTTAATTTCTGTTCGTTTTATGTTTCATTTATCCTTTAATAGTAATTTCTGGTCGTTTTCAATTTGAATTTTAACAGGTATTTATATCTGCTGAGCTTAAGTTTAAAATGAACTTTAATTTTCTTTGAAAAACTTATCTTTCGGATTTTTTTTAGTTAATTCTAGATCATTTTTGATTGCAAAGAGTTTCAAGTTTTTAAAAATTCCTTATTTCGAAATCAACCTTTAAAATAAAAAAACAAATGTTCATCAAAGTACGAAAACTGTTATCAAAGTAACAATATTAAAGTGAAGAAATGGGTTCGTGTCAACCTTGGAGTTTTTATAATCTGATGTTTGAACTATTTTTAACATAATGGCTATCTCAAAATTTGCATTGGATGGGTTTGGGAAAAAAAGATGAGGGGGGGGGGGCTAATTGCCTTTCTGTCTCGTTTGACTCTTTAAAATTGAACTAGATCTTCCTTTTTTTCAATCAAATGAGCCCTCTCGGAAGTTTATGCGAGCATCCCTTTTATAAGAACCAATTATATCCCCAGAGTGTAAATTACAACGCCTGGTCCTGGGCCAAGGGGGGTTGTGTCGATCCTGGAGTTTTAATATCTGATGTTTGAACTATTTTTAACAAAATGGTCACCGCAAATTTTATCGGAAGGGTTTATCCATCCGATAAACCAAAAGGCGTGGAGGTCGGGAAGGGTTACTTGCCCTCCAATCTTTTCTTAATCTGATAAAATGAATTAGAACTTTTAATTTCCATTCAAATGATCCCTCTCTGAAGTTTATACGAGTATCACTTTCATAAGAACTATATACGGCCCCAGGACATAGCTTACAATGTCTGCCCCGGGCCCTAGAGGGTTGTTTTGACACCGGAATTTCCCTTATCTGACCTTTGAACTATTAAAAAAATTGTTATCTCAAAATTTGAATCGAATGGGTTTGAGGAAGAAAGAGCTAAGGAGAAGGGGGATGCTAGGGGCCCTTCGATCTCTTTTGACTCTTAAAAATTGAACTATAACTCTCCATTTCCAGTCACATCAGCCCTCTCTGAAGTTTATACGAGCATACCTTCCAAAAGGACCAAATATGCCCCCAGGGCATAACTTGCAACGTCTGCCCCCGGGCCGTGGGTGTTTGTGTCAACACCGGAGTTTTTTTTTATCTGACAGTTGAATTATTTTTAACGGAATGTCTATATCAAAATTCTTATCGGATGCATTTGGGGGAAAAGGGATGTGGGGGGATAGATGCCCTCCGATCTCTTTTGACTCTTAAAAACTGAACTAGAGCTGATCAATTTCCAATAAAATGAGCCCTCTCTGAAGTTTATACGAGAATTACTTCCTCAACAGCTGTATATGCCCCTAAGCAAAACTTACAACGCCTACCCCAGGCTCCGAGGGATTGTGTTGACCCCGAGTTTTCGTTATATGATCTTTGAACCATTTTGAAAAAAATAGCTCTGTCAAAGTTCTTATCGGATGGGTTTGAGGACAATAGGGCATGAAGAGGGGAGGCTAGCTGCCCTCCGATCTCTTTTGACTCTTAAAAATTGAACGAGAACTGTCAATTTCCAATCAAATGAGCCCTCTACGAAGTTCATTCGAGCATCCTTTCCATAAGAACTATATATACCCCCAGAGCATTGCTTACAACGCCTACCTCCGGGCCCAAGGGGGTTGTGTCGACCCCGGAGTTTTTATTATATGATCTTTGAACTATTTAAAAAAATGGCTGTCTCAAAGTTCTTATCAGATGGGTTTGAGGAAAAAAGGACGTGAAGGGGGGGAGGGGAGGGTAGGGCTAGTTGCCTTCCGATATATTGTGATTCATTAAAAGTGAACTAGAACTTTCAATTTCCAATCAAATGAGCCCTCTCCGAAGTTTATGAGATATACATTTATTAAAAAAAAAAGAAACACTATTTGCCTTTTGCCTGCCAAGAAAGGCAATAAGCTTGAAAGGGCAAATACAACCATACCCTCTATAAGAACCATATATGCCCCCAAAGCAATACTTACAACGCCTGCCCCGGGCCCTGAGGGTTGCGTCGACACAGGAGTTTTTTTTTAATTTTATCTTTCAACTATCTTTAACGAAATGGCCATACGTAAAGGAGTTTGTCATATGATCATTGAACTATTTTTAACAAAACGGGTACCTCAAATTCTTTTTCAGATGTATTTGGGGGAAAAGGGCTTGTGGGGGGGGGGGGCTAGTTGCCCTTCTATCACTTTTTACTCTTAAAAAGTGCACTATAACTCTCGATTTACAATCAAATGAGCCCCCTTTTAAGTTTTTATGACAACCCCTTCAATATGAAGTGCCCCTGGGAAAAACATAAATGGAGTGCGGGAGGAGGCTGACTGCCCTCTGGTCACTTTTGACTCTTAAAAGTGAATTATAACTTTCAATTTCCTATCATATGAGCCCTATATGAAGTTTATACGATCATCCCTTCCATAACAACCATGTATGACTAGGAACCTATTATCCAATACTGGACGAGATTTACATCATTGCCAGATAAGAAAGGTACTATTTAGTACTTTAAAAGTACCTTTTTCTAGGCCTGTTTACTGGTTATATGGTTTGATGTTGTTTCTTAGTTCTGTTTGTTGATGGTTATAGGGTTTGATGGTTATATTGTTTAATGGTTATATGGTTTGAGGGTTATATTGTGTGTTGGTTATCTAGTTTGATTTTGTTTCCTAGTTCTGTTCTGTTTGTTGGTCAACTTGCTAGATGTTTCTAAGCCCAATTGATACAAGGCTAAGTTTACATCATTGCCAGATAAGAAAAGTACTATTTAGTACTTTAAAAGTACCTCTTTCTAGACCTGTTTGATGGTAATGTTGTTTCATGGTTATGTGGTTTGATGGTTATATTGTTTGATAGTTATGTGATTTGATGTTGTTTCATAGTTCTGTTTTGTTTGTTGGTCAACTTGTTTGATGTTTCTAAGTTTACAACATTGCCAGATAAGAGTTTCATGGTTATGTTCTGTTTGTTGATGGTTATATAGTTTAATGGTTATATTGTGTGGTAAAGCTTTCTAATTTAGTTAATTATTAATTTAGTAAAAATATATAAGACGCAAATATGAAGTTTTGAAATACCACTTTTTGTTAAGATAAGGAACATATCCTGCCAAGTTCTGTTTAACGGGAAATTGAGAAATTACCACTTCCTAACGTTTACGTGGGAAGGTGTGGTTGATAAAAATGAATAAAAGATACATTATATCGGAAGGAGGAATCTTATAATAACTTTATGCCGTACTGACCTCTGGTCCGTTGTTTTTAGAAATACCTTGGAACTTTGCCTTATCATTGTAAGTGTCTAAGTATCTATTTATATGTTATTGTTGATTTTGAGACTTGTGGTCTACTTGGGACAGCCAGTCCCAGTCGACAGAATGTAACCGATTATATTATATGTTAAATGAATAAAATATTGTATTTTAGACAACCTCTCTACTATCTACCTTTAGCCTCTCGAACATACCCAGTCGGTACGCCTCATTAGTTCGGTTACAGCCTAAGGCACGCTACCAAAGTTTAATTACCTTAGGGCCAGAGTTTATCTCCCCTATAAAGGGAGAATAAAGGCATCTACAACTACAACCCCCTAATACCATAAAATACACTTCACAACAACTGGTGGCCGTTGGAAAAACTGGGTCGAGGAGACTAAATAAGGTTGCAAAAATACAAAAAAAAAATCGAAATGACCGTATTAGAAGGGGAAAGTAAATGTACTTTTCTTTTAGTGGCGCTCGAATTAGCAAAACTTCGAGCAGCTTTGGTCGAACTTTGGCTATTAGAAATAGATTTGTATCCCCCCAAAGAGTTGGGTACAATAGAAAAATGGAGAAAAGGCTCAATCAAGAATCGTAAAATGAAAAAAAATAGTATTCAGTATTTAGCAAGTAGAAGTATGTGTATTGTTAGTAGTTTTATTAGTGTTAGTAATAACTAAGGCACGCTACCAAAGTTTAATTACCTTAGGGCCAGAGTTTATCTCCCCTATAAAGGAAGAATAAAGGCATCTACAACTACAACCCCCCAATACCATAAAATACACTTCACAACAACTGGTGGCCGTTGGAAAAACTGGGTCGAGGAGACTAAATAAGGTTGCAAAAATACAAAAAAATCGAAATGACCGTATTAGAAGGGGAAAGTAAATGTACTTTTCTTTTAGCGGCGCTCGAATTAGCAAAACTTCAAGCAGCTTTGGTCGAACTTTGGCTATTAGAGATAGATTTGTATCCCCCCAAAGAGTTGGGTACAATAGAAAAAAGGAGAAAAGGCTCAATCAAGAATTGTAAAATGAAAAAAATAGTATTCAGTATTTAGCAAGTAGAAGTATGTGTATTGTTAGTAGTTTTATTAGTGTTAGTAATAACTGCAGTGTAGTAGTGCTGTATATACCTAAATAATAAAGTATTTGTACCGCGAATTGAAAGAACAAAATAAAAAAAATAATACGTAAATAAAAAAAAAGTCTAGCTGGACTGATGAAGCTTTGGTAGAAATAAAAGAATTTTAGACATAATAGTAGCAAATAGGGTCCTCATTCAGCCTTACTACAGGTACAGACTATGGACTTATTGTTCAAGGATAACACTGCTACAATTTAGCAAACGAAGCACATAAATTGTGGTCCGAACAATTATAGGTTAGAAGCTGCCATTTCCGAGTGTTTTAGGAGTAGAGATGCTTCGAAAATATGGCATCTTACGACGTAATAAGCAATAGAATTACTTTTATTAAAGCTAACAAATACTAGGTTAGTTATGTAGTTTCAAAAGCAAAGGGAAGGAAAAGATATATAAATATATATAATTAAAGTACTTGAGGAAAGGGTTGGAAAAAAAACACGAGAAAAATAACCTTATAAGTAAGAAAACAAATGTGGAAGCTTAGCAAAAGTCGCCGAAGGAAGCAAAAAAAAGAGATGTTACCAAGCTCTGATGGGAACTCTGCATAAGGCGAGAAATTTGGTGAAAGAAACCGTTAATCACAGAAAATGGAGGCATGGGGATAGGTCTTAAAAGGGTCTCCTTTACCTACACAGAGGGCCTTCATCTGAATAATGGTGTTAGAAAAAGTTCAAATTCTGAATTAGCCGCACAAAATGCGTCCGAAGAAAGTTCTAATTTGAATTTTAAGCCATGGCTGCTTTCGAGCCATGTAGATGTAAAGCTACCAGTGTATGAAAACTGTTATGCTTGTTTACATAGAATATAAGCCACATTAGGACAAACAGAGAAGGCAATGCATCCTTTTAGGATAGCTAATATTGATAACTCTGGTCCGCTCTTACGGTTACTCAATGACGAATCATCCTCAAGTCTAGTCTGATTATAAATCAGTAAAGTTTAGTCGAATATCATATAGAGTGTATATCAGATAAAACATGGTTTGATAGTAGAAATCAAATAGAGTGAAGCCAATAGTCTCTTATATTCAAATTAGCCTACAAGTAGATTGTATCCAGGAACTAAATAGAAATAATATTACGGAAACAATTACACAGGACGTTACAGTTTATATTACAATAATTAACGTTCAAATTCCTTAGGGTAAACTTAATAAACACTATATATTTAGAATCAGCATTAAAAGACAATTCTTTTGATATGTACTTTTAAAAAAAAATTGGGGGTTGAGAAAAAAAAATGAAGGAAGCTTGACTACGGAAATAGGGTCATTGGAAGCTAGCAAATTTGGAGTTGAGCTCAATCACTGCTGGTCTCTCGTTGTTAAGTACATGCAATGCATCTACTAACCTTTGACTCTCTGAGGTGACACTTTCAGTCGAATTGGAAAAAAAAATTATTTGGAAGAAATTTAAAAATAATTATAATGGGAAAAACAGCAAGAGTTTACATTAAGTCGCGACATGTACAAGCTAGCTGTAATCTTATTATAATTAGTTATAGTCTAATATAATATTTTTTTTATTAATTACAAATGGTAAAAGAAAAAAACAACAAATTTTAAAGAAGCGCTATAAAGGTTTAAGCAAAACTTAGAATAAGCTTAGAAAGCAAAAAGAGTGCTAGGTAAAGGAAACGAAAAGCGATATAAAAATAAATTATAACCTAAAAAAAAAACTTACCAGGAGGTAAAAGCCAACGACAAAATCCATTAAAAATCAGCCAAAACTTAACCCCATCGTCACAAGAAAACCACGGTAGTTCAAGATAATAATTTTAACTCTAGCGATGTATTGGATATGAGAAAACGAACTGGCACAGGAGAATCCTAGTTTAAACAATTGGTTTTCACCTATGCCAACCCAAACACCCAAATCCCAATCCGTTGAACCCTAACACAAACTAAGCAGTATCCACTTTTTCTTTGAAAATAAAATATAGCTTTACACAACAAAAGAGAACTCGCAGTAATGAACACTGAACAGAAATTCATTCTTGTAAGTTCTCCCAGATTCAAGCTTATCAATAAACCACAGATAAGGAGCACCGAATTCAAAGTTATTTAGCCTTGCAACGGAAGTATTGTCTCTCTTTCTTTGGCAAATAAAATAGTAATTAAAGCTGGGATAAAATTGGCAACCAGTATATAGTAAAAATTGCATTTTAAGGAAAAAAATGAGAACTAGCAAATGCGGGGCAAACGTAACTAAAAGTGTTCTAAAAAAAATTAGCTGAAAAACTACAGTACTTTTCTAACACAAAAACTTTCGGAATAAAAAATTTAAATAATTTCAAAAAAATACAGGTTGCAAAAATTAGACAAAGGCCTGAATGGAATCAGTTAAACTCTGTTATACGCACTTATTGAATTTGCCGAACGAACTAGTATGAAAATTGTACTAAATAAGTACAAATAAGTAGCATTAAGAAATGCTCAAAGTAGTCAAGAAAAGAAATTTGGCTCTCTTATGTGGAAGTCGTTTTCAGAAAAATGACTAACATGGCATGAAAAATTAAAAAAAAAAATTCACAAAATATCCATAAGGACATAATTTGAAGTTGAAACCTAAGACAAGACCACTAAAATTGGGGAAATTAAAGTGAAAATAGTCATTGTCACTTGTATGTCAAAAACAGAATTACTGTGTGCCATGAAGGCCAAATATTTTCTGCAGAAGGGCCACTTTTTCTGAAAAATAGAATAGCCCAAGATAAAATTGTGCCCACAAATTATTAAATAACTAATTATTGTGTGTGCAAGTTGATAATAGTCTTTTTAGCTGTAGCCATGACAATAGGACCTAGAAACGTTATAAGGAGCTACCAGAAGGCAGTCATGGTAAGCAAACCTTCAGAGTACAGGCAAAGTCATATGATAATGGCATTACAGGTATAAGGTGAACAGCAAATTTTTTTTTTAGCTTATTAGATATAAGCTGTAAATAAAAGCCTTAAACCAAAAAGACATTAAAGCTGAAAAAAGAGAGATTACAGACAAAAACGTTATAAAACTGTCTAAAGTACCTAGAAATTCAAAAAGAATTGAAAAGCTTAAAAGTCTGAATAGACAAACAGGCTTATAAGATAATGACAGTTAATGACGCAAGTGGGTTCGAAATAGAACCAAAGTTTTAAAAAAATGTATATAGTCGTATATGAGAAAAGTTATATAGTTGTAACAAATGTAATTAAGAAAATATCTACTGTTATAAATACTAGTCTATAACGTGTTTTGTTTTTAAAAATGCTTTAAGTTTTAACCAATAGTATAACAACATATCTAGTTTTGCGACTTAAATACTTGTGTAAGTTATTACACAATGCTTATTCATATATACGCTGTTTTATTTTACTTTAACTTTTAACTAGTGATTTAATGTTATATGTAAATGTTTGACGAGTCAACGTATTAATAATTTTTTTATTGTAAAATAATCTGTTTAGTATTAAGTTTGAAAGAATAATTCAGCAAGAAACATAATGTTTCGATTTAAGCGAGATATTATTTTTGGAGTAATTAAAAGAGAGAAAAGTAAATAAAAGTAATTAAACTGAGTTACGAAATTAACTCAGTTGAAATACGAAAATGAGTGTTTCTTTCTACTATATATGTAAAATTTTTATACTTTATATGTATACTAATTTGGATATTTATTTTAGATGCAGCATTAGCTATTTTTTTGGAAATCAAATTTGTCGTAGCATCTTTTCGGATCCATCTTTCCTTCAATCATATTTTGACATATTTTTGGAAAGTAGCAAATTTCAAAGCCAGTTCAATAATATCCTGATACTATCATCTCATATCACAGAAACCAAACCATACTTGATCAACTGATATTTGGAAACTATAGCAGTAAAACAGACTTTACTACAAGTTCGTCAGAAAGTGAGATAAAACAGAACTTAATTTAGGCCTAGAAAATGTGCTACATAGCCAAATGGCTTATGTTATTGGAATATGTGAAAATGCTTTGTGCTGAAAAAAATATGTGAAAATTTAAAAATCAATAATGTTATATGTAATTTATCCAAGATAATTATAAAACGAAAAATTAACGGTAGATCAACCACATCACACAGATAAATGAAATTATTAAAGGGAATTAAATTTAAACTCGAATAGTTCATAAACTTGTCTAATATAACTTGAAATCTAATTTAAGCAAAACCACTGACATTATGTTTAAGCCGCTCGGGGTCAAGTGAAAACAGAAGATGCATATGAAGAGGGTAAACGAGTAATTGTCAGTCCTAGAGACAGAGAAAAAGAGAAACAAGTATGAATTTCAAATTGAAATCCTTCGACAAAAAAAAGAACATGGCCTATATTGGACCAGAAACATAACCCTAAGGAAACCCATTGAGGGTAGATGAACATAATGACCCAAAGATGGCAGCATAATAGCTGTAAACGAAATAAAGTTGTTTTAAAAGTAAAATATTGAGAATTGGGACAATTCTTCTTTGAATGGGGAGTATTGTGGTAAAGCTTTCTAATTTAGTTAATTATTAATTTAGTAAAAATATATAAGACGCAAATATGAAGTTTTGAGATACCAGTTTTTGTTAAGATAAGGAATATATCCTGCCAAGTTCTGTTTAACGGGAAATTGAGAAATTCCCACTTCCTAACGATTACGTGGGAAGGTGTGGTTGATAAAATGTATAAAAGATACATTTTATCGGAAGGAGGAATCTTATACTAACTTTATGCCGGACTGACCTGTGGTCCGTTGTTTTTATAAATACCTTGGAACTTTGTCTTATCATTGTAAGTGTCTAAGTATCTATTTATATATTATTGTTGTTTTTGAGACTTGTGGTCTACTTGGGACAGCCAGTCCCAGTAGACAGAATATAACCGATTATATTATATGTTAAATGAATAAAAGTATTGTATTTTAGACAACCTCTCTACGATCTACCTTTAGCCTCTCGAACATACCCAGTCGGTACGCCTCATTAGTTCGGTTACAGCCTAAGGCACGCAACCAAAGTTTAATTACCTTAGGGCCAGAGTTTATCTCCCCTATAAAAGGAGAATAAAGGCATCTACGACTACAACCCCCAAATACCATAAATAAACACTTCACAACTATTGTTTGATGGGTTAATATTGTTTCATGGTTCTGTTTGTTGATGGTTATATGGTTTGATGGTTGTACTGTTTGTTGGTTATATGGTTTGATGGTTATATTGTTTGCTGGTTATATGATTTGATGTTGTTTCATGGTTCTGTTTGTTGATGGTTATATGGCTTGATGCTTATATTGTTTGATGGTTATGAGTGTTGTTTCATGGTTCTGTTTGTTGGTCAACTTGTTTTTTGTTTCTAAGCCTATTACTCCGAACAGAAGTTTACAACATTGCCAAATAAGAGCGTGTTTGATGATTATATTGTTTGTTGGTTATATGGTTTGATGGTTATATTGTTTGATGTTGTTTCTTAGTTCTGTTTGTTGATGGTTATACGGTTTGATGGTCATATTGTTTGAGGGTTATATGATTTGATGTTGTTTCATAGTTCTGTTTGTTGATTGTTATATGGTTGGATGGTTATATTGTTTGATGGTCAAATGATTTGATGTTGTTTTATAGTTCTGTTTGTTGATGGTTACATAGTTTAATGGTTATATGATTTGATGTTTTTTCATAGTTCTGTTTGTTGATGGTTATATGGTTTGATAGTTATATTGTTTGCTGGTTATATGATTTGATGTTGTTTCATAGTTCTGCTTGTTGATGGTTATATGGTTCGATGGCTATAGGATTTTATGTTGTTTCATAGTTCTGTTTATTTATGGTTATATGGTTTTCCAGTTATATTGTTTTCTAGTTATATGATTTGATGTTGTTTCACAGTTCTGTTTTTTGTTGGTTATATTGTTTGATGGTTATATGATTTGATGTTGTTTCATAGTACTGTTCTGTTTTTTGGTCAACTTGTTTAGTGTTTCTAAGCCTATTACTCCGAAGCTAAGTTTACATCATTGCCACAAAGTAGCCAGATCATAGGAAACGTCAGAGATTAATTGATATTTTAAGGATTATTTGAGCGAAACAGTTTAAGACATTTTAGAGGATGATTTGGGGTGAAACTATTTAGTCGTTTTAATACACAAGTTCCATTTGAACAGTGTCTTAGGGTCCAAGACCCAAACCACCAAGGTCCCCCAACTCCCCCCCCCCCCCTCATTTTTTACACTTTTTTTGCGCGCTTGAGACACAGAAGGACACCCCCCTAGGGCCCATCAGCTTTTTTGCCCCCCCCCCCCCATTTTTTTAATACTTTTGTTTTGCGCGCCTGAGACACAGAAGGTCCCTTCCCAGTCCCCCTCCAACTTTTTGGGCTCCTCCCCACATTTTCTTACACTTTTTTTTTGCGAGCCTGAGGCATAGAGATTAACAAACAGAAAAGGTTTTTCAGCTAAAGCAGGGAACAAGTTTATAGTTTTAGTTTGGAGTTTAGTTTAGAGTTTTAGTTAGACTTTTATTTTAGTTTAGTTTTAGTTAGGAGCTTTAGTTTAGAGCTGTAGTTTAGTTTTAGTTAAAAGTTTTAGTTTATAGTTTATATTTTTAGTTGGAATTATAGTTTAGTTTAGTTTTAGTTAAGAGTTTTAGCTGAGAGTTTTAGCGTAGAGTCTTAGCTTAAAGTTTTTAGTTACACTTATAGTTTAGTTTAGTTTCAGTTAAGAGTTTTATTTTAGAGTTATAGTATAGTTTAGTTTCGTTTTAGTTAAGAGTTTTAGCTTAGAGTTTTAGTCTAGAGCCTTAGCTTAGAGTTTTTAGTTACACTTATAGTTTAGTTTTGTTTCAGTTAAGAGTTTTAGTTTAGAGTTACAGTGTAGTTTAGTTTTAGTTAAGAGTGTTAGAGTTTTAGCCTAGAGTCTTAGATGAAAGTTTTTGGTTACACTTAGAGTTTAGTTTACTTTCAGCTAAGAGTTTTAGTTTACAGTTATAGTTTAGTTTAGTTTTATTTAAGAGTTTTAGCTTAGAATTTTAGCCTAGAGTCTTAGCTTAGAGTTTTTAGTTACACTTGTAGTTTAGTTTAGTTTCAGTTAAGAGTTTTAGTTTGGAGTTATAGTTTAGTTTAGTTTTAGCTAAGAGTTTTAGCTTAGAATTTTAGCCTAGTGTCTTAGCTTAGAGTTTTTAGTTACACTTATAGTTTAGTTCAGTTTCAGTTAAGAGTTTTATTTTAGAGTTATAGTTTGGTTTAGTTTTAGTTAAGAGTCTTAGATTAGAGTTTTAGTATAGAGTCTTAGCTTGGAGTTTTTAGTTAGACTTATAATTTAGTTTAGTTGCAGCTAAGAGTTTTAGTTTTGAGTTATAGTTTAGTTTAGTTTTAGTTAAGAGTTTTAGCTTAGAGTTTTAGTATAGAGTCTTAGCTTAGAGTTTTTTAGTTTAGAGTATTAGCTTAGAGTCATAGCTTTGAGTTTTAGTTAGAGTTATAGTTTTGTTTAGTTTTAGTTAAGAGTTTTAGTTTAGAGTTTTAGTTTAGATTCTTAACTTAGAGTTTTAGTTAGAGTTATAGTTTAGTTTAATTTTAGTTTAGTTTAGAGTTGTAGTTTATTTTTAGTTAAGAGTTTTTGTTTGGAGTTTAGAGTTTCAGTTTAGAGTCTTAGCTTAGAGTTTTAGTTAGAGTTATAGTTTAGTTTAGTTTTAGTTGAGAATTTAGAGTTTTACTTTAGAGTCTTAGCTTAGAGTTTTAGTTAGAGTTATAGTTTTGTTTA
>JAQQPU010008209.1:24022-36333 GCA_029168905.1 Artemia sp. Kazakhstan ARC1039 | reverse complement strand
TTTTAAATTCTAATGTTGCTTCTTACTTTCAGTTGAAAAAACTTGTTTTTTTTTTTAATTTAATTTCTGATCGTTTTTTAAATAATGCTGAGAAATCCGGTGCCCCCTTCATCTAAATGTCCCTTACCCCAAGAAAACATTCTCCACGGAAAGATTCTCCCAAGTAACCCCCTCCTCCAGCCCCCCTCCCCACCAGAAAAAAATCCTTCCTGAAAATGTCTGTATAGTTCCCAAAAACCAATACTATATGTAAACAATGGGCAAAGTTCATAACTTGCAGCCCTTCCCCTGGGAACTGTGGGGGATTAAGTCATCATAAAAGACAAATTTATTAGATTTTCAACTATGTTGAACAAAATGGCTATCTCAAAATTTTGATCAGGTGACTTTGGGAAAAAAATGAGCGTGGGAGGGGGCCTAGTTGCCCCCCATTTTTTGGTCACTTAAAAAGGCACTAGAACTTTTAATTTCCGTTCCAATGACCCCTCCTACGATATTCTAAGACCACTGGGTCAATACGATTACCCCTGGGAAAAAGAAAAAAACAAAAACAAATAAACACGCATCCGTGATCTTTCTTCTGGCAAAAAAGGGAAAATTCCACATTTTTGTAGATAGGAGCTTGAAACCTCTACAGTAGAGTTTTCTGATACGCTGAATATGATGGTGTGATTTTCATTAAGGTTCTATAACTTTTAGGGGGCCTTTCCCCTTTTTTCGAAAATCAGCCAAATTTTCCCAGGCGCGTAACTTTTGATGAGTAAGATTAAACTTGATGAAACTTATATATATATGTAATCAGAATTAAAATCTGATTCTTTTGATGTATCTATTGGTATCAAAATTCCGTTTTTTAGAGTTTCGATTACCATTGAGCCGGGTCGCTCCTTACTTACAGTCCGTTACCACGAACTGTTTGATATAAGGGGGTTCCCCCCTGGTCTCTTTACGCTAAAATCACAAAGGCCGTTTAATTAGAATAAAACGCTCTTTTGAAAGTACTAAGAAAAACTTTAGCGTAAAGAGCGAGGTATTGACCCCCTAATATATGTAATGATTTCTGTTAGTATAAGATTTTCATGTTCTTCCTTACTTTCAGTTGCAGAAACGTTTTTTTTTTAATTTAATTTCTGATCGTTTTTTAAATAATGCTGGGAAATCCGGTACCCCCTTCATGAAAAATTCCCTTCCCCAAGCAAAATTCCTCTATGGAAAGATCCTCCCATATAAACCTCTCCCCCAGGCCCCCCCTACCAGAAATCCCCCCGGAAAATGTCTGTACTTCGCAATAACCTATACTATATGTAAGCCATGGGCAAAGTTCGAAACTTGCAGCCCTTCCCTTTGGGACTGTGGGGGAGGGGGTTAAGTGATCCTTAGGGACATAGTTTTTAGATTTTCCGACTATGCTGAACCAAACGGCTATCTCAAAATTTCGATCAAGTGACTTTGGGAAAAAAATTAGCGTGGGAGGGGGTCTAGCTGCCCTCCAGTTTTTTGGTCACTTAAAAAGGGCACTAGAACTTTGAATTTCCGTTTGAATGAGCCCTCTCACAATATTCTATGACCACTGGGTCAAAACGATTACCCCTGAAAAAAAACACGCACCGCGGTCTTTTTTCGAGCAAAAAATCTAAATTTCCAAATTTTTGCAGATAGGAGCGTGAAACTTCTTTAACAGGGTTCTCTGATAAACTGAATGTGATGGTGTGATTTTCGTTAAAGTTAATTAAAAATGCAAAATTCCAAATTTTTGCAGATAGCAGTTTGAAACTTCTTTAATATTGTTCTTTGATAAGCTGAATCTGATGGTGTCATTTTCGTTAAAGTTACTTAAGACAAAATTTGCTAATAAAACAACATTTTATTGTTTAAAAAAAAATTGATTCATGAGAAAGTTAAACTTTGGCGTAAAGAGCGAGGCGTTGAGGAGGGGACAGCCCCTTTCATATACGGAATAATTTCTGTTGGTTTTAAGTTTTAACGTCGTTCCTTACTTTCAGTAAAAAAACTTGTTTTTTTATTTAATTTTTGAACTTTTTTTAATTAATGCAGGTTTTGATTTTGGCTCACCGTACATGAATAATTAAAACAAAATTTGCATATTAATTTTACTTTTGTTTCGTTAAATGGCTTTCTCGAAACTTGTTTAATTTTATTTACGAACGTTTTTATTAGTAATAAATAAACGTAACTTACGAATTAACTTACGTATCGAACATCTATATTCATATATTTTTAATACGTATATTAGGGGGTTCATCCCCTAGTCAATACCTTGCTCTTTAAGCTAAAGTTCGAATTTTGTTCCAATTCTTTAAAAATGACCCCTTAATCACAAAGGCCGAATAATTAAAAAAAAATTTGCAGATTAATTTTACTTTTATTTGGTTAAATGGCTTTCTCGAAACTTGTTTAATTTTATTTACAAACGTTTTTATTAGTAATAAATATACTTAACTTACGAATTAACTTACGTAACGAACTTCTATGTTCGCATACTTTTAATACGTATATTAGGGGGCTCGCCCCCTAGACAATACCTCGCTCTTTAGGCTAAAGTTCAAATTTTGTTTCAATTCTTTAAAAATGACCCTTAATCACAAAGGCCGTTACTTAGAATAAATAGCTCTTATGAAAGTACTAAAAAAATCTTTGGCTTTAAGAGTGAGGTATTGACTAGGGGGTTAACCCAATCATACACGTAATATTTTCTGTTCGTTTTAAGTTTTGATGTTACTCCTTATTTTCAGTTGGAAAACTTATTTTTTTTTATAATTAATTTCTGATCTTCTTTTAAATAATGCTGGGAAATCCGGCACCCCCTTCCTAGCAATTTCCCTTCCCCCAAGAAAACTTCCTTCATGAAAAGATTCTCCCATATAACCCTCAAACCACCCCACCACCACCACCCCCCCCCCCTACCAGAAAAAATTCCCCCTGAAAACGTCTGTATTCTTCTCAATAACCAATCCTATATGTTAACATAAGGTAAAGTTCGTAACTTTCAGCCCTCCCCCGGAGGGCTTCGAGGGATTAAGTCATCCTAAAAGACATAGTTATAATATTTTCGACCGTGCTGAACAAAATGGCTATCTCAAAATTTTGATCCGGTGATTTTGGGGAAAAAATGAGCGTGGGAGGGGGCCTAGTTGCCCTCCATTTTTTTGGTCACTTAAAAAGGGCACTAGAACTTTTAATTTCCGCTCCAATGAGCCCTTCCACGATATTCTAGGACCACTGGGTCGATACGATTACCCCTGCGAAAAAAAGAAAAAAAAACAAAAAAAAATAAATAAACACGCATCCGTGATCTTTCTTCTGGCAAAAAATGCAAAATTCCACATTTTTGTAGATAGGAGCTTGAAACCTCTACAGTAGGGTTCTCTGATACGCTGAATATGATGGTGTAATTTTCATTAAGGTTCTATAACTCTTAGGGGTCTTTCCCCCTTTTTTGAAAATCAGCGAAATTTTCTCAGGCACGGAACTTTTGATAGGTAAAATTAGACTTAATGGAACATATATTTTTGAAATCAGAATTAAAATATGATTCTTTTGATGTATCTATTGGTATCAAAATTCCGTTTTTTAGAGTTTCGGTTACCATTGAGCCGGGTTGCTCCTTACTTACAGTTCGTTACCACGAACCGTTTGATGTGAGCCATGTAGCCTGTCTTTCTTTGGGGAATTAATCTAAAAACTAATTAAATTTGCAATTCGATCAACAATACAGAGAAGTAAGCAAAAAAATTCTTTTCTGCGATTGATTTATAAAATGCAATCCCTTGAGAGGCTCGAAATCTGAAATTAAATATTTAAAAACTGTTCAAGCTAATCCATTTACATTAAATCCATAGCTATTGCTTTCTTATTTTTTTTTTATCGCGCATATCAGAAATTTATCACCGTACGTTTTATAATTTTAGGTTTTATTACTATGTTTGTTTTACAATTTATTACATTTATTATTTAAATCATTAAAATTTTACATTTCTATTTTGTTTATCATACACTTCAGAAATTCATAACTATACATTTAATAATTTTACAATTTACATTTTATTCTTGTATTTTATTATTACATTACTATATAGCAATGTCCCTTCCCCCAGGAAAACTTCCTTCATGAAAAGATCCTCCCATATAACCCCCAAACCACCCCAACACCCCCCTACCAGAAAAAATTCCCCCTGAAAACGTCTGTATTCTTCCCAATAACCAATTCTATATGTTAACATAGGGTAAAGTTCGTAACTTTCAGCCCTCCCCCGGGGGGCTTCGAGGGATTAAGTCATCCTAAAAGACATAGTTATAATATTTTCGACCATGCTGAACAAAATGACTATCTCAAAATTTTTGATCCGATGATTTTGGGAAAAAAATCAGCGTGGGAGGGGGCCTAGTTGCCCTCCATTTTTTTTGGTCACTTAAAAAGGGCACTAGAACTTTTAATTTACGTTCCAATGAGCCCTCCCACGATATTTTAGGACCACTGGGTCGATACGATTACCCCTGGGAAAAAAATTACCTCCAAGGGCCGTCCTCAGCAAAACAAACCAAGAGAAAAAAAAACAATATAGACGGTCCTTGGATATAGGGTCAAAATATTCATTTAAATTTTGCGATCCACTGTCTTGTATAAAACAATATTCCTCGTTATTTCTACTTATTGTTTATGATGGAAAGGCAGTGTGGTCTTCGTCGCTATTTAAACCGTCAAGAGTAGATGAGCATGCGTAGCAGAGGCTCGGCATCTGCTTCGGTGCCTCACTTCACCTGCTAGATTGGATTGTTACGATCTGCCATTAGTAACGGTTCATTATTTTCTTTTTTGTTCTTAGTGTGCAATATTTTAGAGTGTTTCATATACTTGAATTTTAAGGCTTTCACACTAGATTTGGCTGTAGTTATGAGAACTTTTTAAGACTGACTAAAGTATGAAAGTATTTGTATACTCTGCTTTCTTTTTCCCTTTTCTTCCTTTGTTCTTCTTTCCTTTCTTTCCTTTCCTTTATTTCTCTTTCATTCCTTTCTTCTTTTTCTAGGCTTTAGAATTTTTCTACAGTTTCTACAGCTTTTCCAGCCGTCCTTATAATACATACCTCACGTGGTAGTATTTTTAGATCTGAAAGCGCTTATGTACGGTTCATTTGGAATATTATTGAAAAAAAATCATCTTAGAATTTCCATAATATTGGAATAATAGTTAAATTAAACGGGAATCTGAGCATCATACGCAAGCTGAAGTACACGTTCCTGAATACATTTGACGGCTACTTTTCATCACCTAAATCCAGTTTTATATTTCTTACCGTCCTATCATGTGGATGTCTGGTTTCAAGTGGGATTCTCGATGGTCCATATGGAGTATAGCATCTTCTTAAGATAAGGCCAGACTAGTTTTGAATTTCACATTAATGCAATGAAAGTAAAAATCGCCAGGAATCTGTCACGTCGTATGATTCGAAAAGTGATTTACTTGCGCTAGCATCTGGGCATCTTACATAAACAAAGCACATATTCCCCGGGTCTATCCCACGGTTTCCTCTCTTCTGCTTAATAAAATTATATATTCCCTACTCCTCTTCCATATAAATATCAACTTTCCAGTCGGACTCTCCATTCTCCATATCGAATATAGTTTCTTAATGAGAAGACAACACTAGCTGTAAATCTGGCAAATTCATCTGCTGTTTCATACCTCCTATTTCTCAGATCAGTTTATGTCCTTGTTTGTGCTTCTTTTACTTTTGCACGACTGCATCAGAAACTTCTAATCACCTTCCAGACTCCTATTCTTGTATATGACGATTAGTAGTGTTGCCTACGACTTTCTAACAATACAAGAGTCACTGTCATGCCTGGTGTTTGGGGGGATTTTAAATCTACGGTGCCATCTTCAACGCTATGGAATAAGCTTAGAGCCGTGATATACGGCTGTCAATTCTTTAGCAACTCCAAATGGCAGGTAGTTAGATTTTTGAAGTAATGGTAAATCTAAGAATACTGGCTGATAATTTTGTTTAATATGTTTTTTTGTCTTTCATATAGCTTGATTATATAACCATTACCACTCTTTCTTCTTCTCTTTTTTAATATATGCAAGGTTGGATTTTTCTAAACTTGTTCAATTTTTAATTTTTGAGCTGGAAAATGGATGGTGCCTTATATTTCATTTTGTAGCTGGTTACAGTAGGATGGAGTTGCTTTTCTTGCTTTTATCTGTCTTTGTTTACTGGTTCTGTGGAGTTCCGTATAGCCTGACTTAAGTTGATTATTGGTGCTAAATGGCATCATGTGTTGTTTTTTTTTATGTATGTTTCACTTTTCTTAGCTCTTTCCTGTTTTTAGGGCCAAGGAGCCGAGTGGGCGTTAGTAATGTTTATTTGCATTTACTTTTTTGTTAAACATATATTCATAATCAACAACTTACTGAACTCTGTTTTTCTTTACTTATATATTTTGTTTTACTGAAATAAAGTATTGAATTGAAATGAATTCAAAGTTTCTGCTTTCTTCAGAACGTATTGCACATCCTATTTACACTCCAAGACAACACTGGCTATATATGATGAATGAAGTGACAAGAGGGTGAAACAACAAGAAGGATAAATTTCCGTGAGTGAATAAGGAGGCACGTTTTTTCAAGAAGCTCTTTTTTTCAATATTGCTTCGGAAGGCTTTTTTGAAAACTCT
Organism: Artemia sp. Kazakhstan ARC1039; assembly: GCA_029168905.1. NCBI lineage: Eukaryota > Metazoa > Arthropoda > Branchiopoda > Anostraca > Artemiidae > Artemia > Artemia sp. Kazakhstan ARC1039. The sequence goes on along the minus strand of JAQQPU010008209.1, from coordinate 29,634 downwards.
GAAGACGGCTTGGCGAAGGCCCTTGTCTATAGAACTGTTTGCTTCGTTGTTCTCACTTTCTGTCTGAAAATTATCCTCGCTGTTACATTGTCCTTTTGTTTCAATTTCCTTCTTCTCTTTTGTTCAAAGGCAGTTACTCTTATAACTGAGATTTGTGCATCTTTAATATAAAAGTTGCTTTATCTTATCCAAAAGCCATGGCTGAAACCATCCTTTTCAAAAGAAGTGCTTGTTACCAGTAGACTTGAAACTTAAATTTTTTAGTTTTTCTGTTCTCCTTTACATTTCGTTACAAACTAATACTTTTAAAAAAAACTCCCTGCTCTGGCTAAATTGCAAAAGCAGAGGTAAGAATGGAACTAAGAAAGTGAATTCCCTAGTCCATTTATCACTGGTAGACTGACCCTCCAACGACTTTTCAGCAACTCCTTTTTCCCCAGGTACGAGTCAGTTATAAAGATTTGATGCCTAGGAAAATCACGGTTTTTGAAAAATATGTTGCAACAGATGCCTAAAACCTGATGTTTTGTTAGAAAGACAAATTTTCGCATTTAAACTTAAACTTTAAGCCAAAAAAGAAGATGTTCGACTTACCTGTTTATTAGAAAGTCAATTGATTCAAGGGCTTCGCTTTCAACTGCAATGTGAAGAGGGGTATTCCCTTGTTGGTCTTGAGCGTCCAAATCTAGAATTAATTAATTAAAATTATTTGAATAGAGTTGAATTACTGGGAACAATTAAGTAGACATGAAACAAAATTGAATGCCAACATTAACATAGTGGCATATAACTTTGTTGTAGATACTATTAATAAAAACAACTTCCAAAAATGTTTTTACAAGTAAAGTTAAGAGTCATGTTAAAACAGAAATACAGGCAGAAATAGTCACACAATCATTTGAAGTTAAAACGGACAGTATTACCATCAATGAGTAAATAAAATCCAAAACGAACAGAAATTAAAATGAATAATCACCTGACGCATAGAGACAAGGCTGTACCCAGGATTTTTTTTCGGGGGGTGTTTTACTATAGGATTTTTTCGGGGGGGGGGGGGGAGTTACTAAAAAAACTCAAACAACGCATAAAATTTGTTTATATCCAGTTTTGTTACGTTTTTACGAGTCAGACTAAAACTTTCAGGGGATGGGGGGAAGGGGTTGAATCCCCTTTACCCCTCCCCCTCGGTACGGCCTTTCATAGAGATAACAGACACTGTTATATCTATATCCTTAAGCTCGAAACACTGCATATATGTCAGCAGAATTAGAAGATATCCAAAAACGTGCTACTAAAATGATACTCGGACCCCACTTCAGTACCTATGAAAGTGCTCTTGAACTTGCCCACGTTATTCGGTCGAAGACATGATTTAGTAATATAATTTGAGAAAAGTCTATTAGCAAACAAAAAACGCCGATCTATTTTTCCATCATCTGCATAGATCATAAGAATTACTAGGCATCACAGTCAAGGGAGCCGGCAGAGAATTTTCCAGGAGGGGGGCAGATGCCAAAATGGCAGTGGTGGCTGGGTGACAGTTTATGTGGTTTAAGGCACCAAACTATGACTTTACCCCGAAGAGGAGGGATTTGCAATCAATTTAAAATCCTGAGGAGCTAATTGATCTAAAAGTGTCAATAACCATATTTTAGGCTTCCCAGTTGCAAAAGAAGTAATGACGCACGGTGGTAATACTGTATTCAACCAAGTTGATTCACTTTATTTGTAAAGAAATTATGCTACGTTTGGTGTTCTGTAATTGCATATCAGCTATAATGAGGGGGTGTGAGTCATTGTCTAGGTAGGGGTAAGGTAGATGCTTACAAAGGTTCATTTTAATGGAATAACTGCTGACTCTTAATGAGGCTTCAGATAAATATTGAAAGAGGAAGGGGGAAGACGGAATTAATTAAAATGTTTCTCTATATAGCTAATATTTTGCATTCCGAAATCTACCAGCACAAAGGTGGGAAAGGCGAGGCAGGTCATCATTAGCCCTGCCATGAAATTCTTTGGGATAGCAAATACTGCTAGGAACATAGTTTTCAGCAATTTTCATGTAATATTTATGGTAATATTTTTCTTTTTCTGTTTATATAAAGTACTTCAATGCATTTAAAAAAATATGTAATGTATTTGTCGGTAAGAAAATCCCATTGTAGAGGATGTGATGGCTTCAGTTATGTAGAAGATCAATTAAAAACACTTTTTCCAGAAAATAAGTTTTTCAAAGAAAAGTAAAGAACTCCATTAAACAAAAAATGAGCAAAAATAAAATCAAATAATCTACCAAGCTCGAAACTACCACAAATCAGCATCAATAAATAAATGAAATGTAAAACGAACAGAACCGAGTCAAACTCAAAACGAGCAGAAATTAACGTTGGTAGGGCTCAAAACCCTTATGCCTTCCCAAGGCCACAACACAATTTTCACTTTACTGAAAAAATATAAATGTATTTAATTTTATAACTTTAATAAATCAAATAATAGTAACATTTTGATTACTAAATATCAGTTTATGTATATTAAACTGACAATGCACATTCATTTGTATTATTTTCAGTAAATTGCAAATTATGTTTGGGTCATTCTGGAATTTCACGAACCAATACAACAGCCCAGTCTTTTAGAGAAAAATCCCATTTTAGGTTCGTCTCATCCAGTATATGTGCCTTGTATGTTGTTAGCCGATCCGAAATAAAACAAATAATAGCTTATTTTTGGCTCACGAGTCAATACAGAGATTTTTTCCCCATATCACCTACATTGAAGCTCCTTTGCCTCTGTTTCCATGCCCTGTAAGTAGAACATACTCTCAGAGAACAAATTTGTTAGCCCAGTTTCAGGTCTCGATACAACCGATCTTCTAACTTTTTTGCTTTCATTGAGGTCTACCTGGTCACGTCTACAAGTCCAGTAAAGTTACAAGCCTATCAGAGATTAAGAATATATTGGATCAATTTCTGGTACCTCAAATGGACACAGCCAAAATTTATTTTCTTCGTGACAGCCCACATTGCCAAGAAACTTATGAATGCCATTTCAAAGCCAATTAGAGAGACACATTTTATGGCACGACGCGCGTTCAAAACTTTTAGTCGGTTGGTCTGGAGTAAACAAAACATTCGAAGTCAAGTTACTGGGCTGAACAAAAGTGTTACGATCCTTATCTGATCAAAAAGGATTTGACGTATTTTGGGGGGAAACGAATTACTTTTCAAGGTTTTTTTTATAAGGGTTCTACATCCAACAGGTCGCGGATATAGGTTTCAGGATTTGATGGAAAAACTGTCAGTTTTTTTTTTTCAGATGAACCAATATTTAGAATTCAAAAAATTTTTGGCAGGCTTGTCACTTTCCTTAAATATAATATTTAAAGTCCTTTTGTCAAGAACTATCCTAGAACTTTAAGTCAATTCCCAAGTCATTCCCGCGATATTGCAGATACGCTTTTTTAATACCCCTTAACGAATATATCTTCTTCCGATTTACCTCACTATACTTCACCGTCAACAGGTTTAAAACACAAATGGGGCTAATAGTGCAAAAACTATTAGGTGAATGAGAGACTTGCACTTCTTGGCCCACACATCCCCTTCCTCCAAACACAAAACACACAGTATGAAGTACCCCTGCCTTCCCCAGATACTCAGAAAGTTTTAGCTTGAGCCTTAAAAGCCGTTCACAAAAGGTTTCATATAGGCCATTTTGATAGCCTAGATACAAGGTTTGTTTAATTTACCTCTGCATCCAAATATAAACTTGAGGTGAAGTTTTAACTGGATACCTTAAGCCATCGTGAAGACATTGCAGACGAAATATTTCGACAGCATGGTTCTGCACAGTGTTTTTTGATGAGCTTAGCTACTTAGACATGAATTGATTCAACTGCCTATAGGGGTTTATAGCGCATAAATGTTTACTTGGATCAGACCCATAGTGCTTGTAGCTACCTCTCCCCAGTACAAAATTTGTAATACCAGCAACCCCTACCATCATCACTACTTGAAAGTTTCAACTGTATCCCTCAAGCCGTTCCTGAAATATGAAAGATATGCTATATCGACCACCTGGATTTGTATCGCATCTTCAGATTTATTTTTGACTCGTCCCGAAAGTTGAAATTTTCCAAAGCCAAAATGAGGTCCACTTGACTCCCAAACAGCCCCTGAAAGTTTCAACTCGGTATTCCAATTCATTCTTGAGATATTGCGAATACCCTGTTTTTTGAACTGGGTACAAACAGTGTCTATTGAGTTGCATTGCTACTTTATCGAGAATAGATTCTGGTCCTTCAGGGCCATGAAGCACCAAAACTTGTGGGCCGATTTGAAAAAAAAATATTCAGCCCTTCTCTACTTCCTCCCTATAGTTTAAATTCAAGGTCCAAAAGCTCTCTGACCTCCCATTGGCAAGAGAGCTTTTGGACGTTGGATAGCCATATCTCCCACGGCATATAAACTCTCTCACATACCGCTCCTAAGGTATTGCAGATACGCTATTTTTATAACTTTGTACTACATAGTGTTTTTTTTATTTGCCTTGCTACTTTATCCAGAATTGATTCTAAGTCAAAAAGTGGCTTGTATTCCAAAAGTATTTAGTTTGACCACAGACCAAACATATTTAGCATCCTCACCCAACACAAAATTTTTAATCCCATTGTCCAAACCTCCCTCTTTCCTTTCTCTAAGAATATGGGAACATTCTAACTCTATCCCTCCAGCCAGATCCAGGATACTGCAGATATACTATTTCGATGACTTGGATATACGAAGTTTCTTTCGATTTACCACTGCCTCCAATCACAGTAGTGAGGGTTCAATCTATTTGACAACATACACATCCAAACATTCCGACAATACATATATCCCACCATTCCGAAGACAGACAGCAGCTGTTATTATTATGTAATGGTATAGTAAACCTGTTTGTTGCGTAATAGAAGTTTTGGTTCAAACACCCAGTCGTGACTGGGTCAAACACCCAGTCACGCTGAGAGACAGATAAAAAACACACAAACACACAGATTCACACACACAAACACAGAAAGATAGACACAGAAACAAGCAAACACAGAGTAAAACACACAGGTATGGTGAGAGAGAGAGACAAGTAACGAACACAAACATGCAGATTCAGACACATAAACACACAAGGATAGACACCGAGACAAGCAAACAAAGAGTCAAACAGACAGGTACGGTGAGTGAGAGACGAAAACACAAACAAAAATACAGAGTCAGACACACAAACAAACACAGAAAGACACAGAGACAGGCAAACACACAGTTAAGCACGAAGGCACGGTGAGAGAGACAAAAACACACACAAAGACACAGAGTCAGAAACACAAACACACAAAGATAGACAAAGAGACAGGCAAACACAGAGGTACGGTGAGAGAGAGACAAAAACACATACGCACAAACACACAGTGTCAGATACACAAACTAAAAAATATAGACACTGAGATAGGCAAACACACTCTGTGTGTTTATGTATGTTTTTTGTCTCTTTCTCTCACCATGCCTGTGTGATTGACAGTGTGTTTGCCTGACTCTGTGTCTGCGTGTCTTACTCTATATGTTCGTGTGTGTTTTTTT
>JAQQPU010008209.1:0-23548 GCA_029168905.1 Artemia sp. Kazakhstan ARC1039 | reverse complement strand
TCTCTCTCTCTCTGCCCATGGGTCTGACAAATTGTTTGGCTCTCTCTGTGTTTGGACTGTGTAAAAAATCCTATTCATCTCTATCAGACTTTGGTAAAAATCCTGTTTACCTAACTCAGACTCTTGTAGATCCCCCTATGAGCCTGGTAGTAGTACCTTTCTCTCTGAAAATTTCTTTTATTGTGTCTCTGACTTTTGAATAAACATTTTAAACGTTGGATTTACTAGTTTACCCTAAAAAAAATGGAAACATGGCAAAGTAATACAATAAAATATTTTTATTTAAATGATGGTATGTAAAATATCGTCATAAAAAAATTAATGCTTTGAATCTATCTCATAAAACACTTCATCATATTCTCTCTTGAAATGTGACATATTCCATTTTAGGGTCATTCAATACTTTTAATAACCTCGCCATAAATCTCAACACTGCTATTAATGTTTTAAATGAGTGTATCTGTTGGTAAACTATCGATGCTGCTAGCAACAATTGCTGGTGCTTTATTTTCCATCAATTCATCTTCATATTCCATGGTGATTTCGTTTTTCAATACCCTCTTTATTTTACTTGCAATTTCACGGTCTATTACGGCATCGTTTTTACATAGATTGTAACTTTGGCATCTTCATAAGATAAGCAATATGATGTTAATGCTTTAGTAGACTTGTTTTCTTCTTGTCTTCTTTTGAATTCTAACACCAGAAAGATAATGATAGGATCTATCAACGGGTAACATGTTACCAGCTACAGTAGCATAAGTTGGCCTTCGTCATCAACTAAAAGTTATCGGTTTGCAATGTATTTGAGCAATATCATCTCTAGAAATCTTATTCTCGCATATCAACCACCACCAGCAATGTTGATTTTTTTGTTATTCCAAAGGAACTTAACACCTTATTGTCATGGCAACGTACGCATACATTTATAAAAAGATCCCGATTAGTGCTTTTTACATTGTTCAGATATTTCTCTTTGTCAGCATTCAATGCTACGATAACTTTCTTGGAATAGTTCATCTTCACCTTTTAAAATAAAGATGTGTGTTTATCCTTCCAATCTACAAATGATACTGCCCGAAAACATACAATAAACTAGGAATTGTCGGTAACCAGCCATAAACTACCAGAGAGGGAAGCTGAATATGAAATCCTGGAATTGGCAGAACTCGTAGCAGAATTGGTAGAATCGGAACCTTGAAATTTGGGAATATAAGTGGCGGGACTGGAACTGACCGAACTAGAATTGGTGGAATTGGGGCTGGGACTGTACCGTGAGTAATGTGTGATATATTTAAAATTCAAAAAAATAAAATTCTTTCTTTCTAAAGATAATTCCGACATAAATTAAACTTCCCCTAATTAAATTCAAATCCCATTTCCAAGAGTTTAAATTCTTAATCAGCAAAAAGAGATTCTACGTTTTAGCCTCAGCCAAAGAACGACGCTATTCGGTTTTGAATTTCGCTAAGACATTTGGTAATAAAAAAATGCTAGATACAAAGTTTCTCAGGAAGTTTACGTTATAAGAGCAGTATCAATGTTTAAATCATCAAAATATAGAAAACAAATTATTTGATGAACAGTTAGCATAATGAAGTGAGTTGGTAAACATAATAACAAGGTAGCGGCCCCCTCCACAGGACTTGGGTCAATCGTGAAATAGCTCTCAGGGCGCAGAAGCAAGATTAATTTGATATTGTGAAGAAACATGTTTTTGAGGCATTCAGGCATTGCAATTCAGTCATTATTATTATTATTATTATGGAGGCATTATGATGAGAGCATTCGTGGATCAGGTTCATTATTATTGGCATTCGTGTCGATTCAATTGTCAGAGCTGCTATTAGAAACATTCTTTGTCAGAATTATCATTATGCAGTCATTGTAGAGATTTGGTCATTATTATCTCTACCTCTGTTGTTGTCAGTTGAAGTGTAGCACTGTTGTACACCTAAATGTAAGTCTCAATAAAACTATTGCTTTTCTATTTGTGTCTGTTTTATTTATATATCTGTATCTAATCACATAGTAGGTAACTAGTTCGTTTGTACTCCATTGGTAGCGTTCCCTAAGGAATCTGATTTCTACATAACATTAGAGGTAATTGACAAGAAGATAACTCCAGAAAAAGAGGATACCTTTATATAGTTACATATTTTATTTTCTTGCGGTCAGCAAGTGGTACGGTTACCCATTAACATTACTCCCCATTGCTGTAGCGCAGGCCTCGATGCCACAATCCTTAACGCCACAAGTGGCGTGGTCATAAATTTGAAGGAGAACCATAGCAGTCGTTTTAGCCCTCAACGGCACGAGATAAGCTATAACGGCTCAGATGATGCGATCGTAAAATTCCACGGCGGAACCTTTTGATTTTCTCATTATTGTTATAGCTTACTTAGTTTAACACCTAGCCTAAGAAAAAACCCCCCGGAAGAACTTACGTGGTCGTAAACTTGGAGGAAAACATGCAAACTAGTTATGCTACAAACTTAGTAATTTAAACTTAAATCATTGGAGAGATACGGATTTATAAGAAAAAGTGATTAGGCCTATTGCCGCTAAGCTATTATAGGAAAACCCTTTAAAACATCTCATAGGAGATAATAGCCTCCCTCAAAATAGATCAAGTGTAATAATAAATTTATTTTGAGTTATTCAAACGCAAAAAATGTGAGAAGAATTAAGCGAGCTATTAATGGAGCAAAAGTTGGTCGCTAAAAATGTAGAAATAGCAAAATCTATTCTGCAATACGATGGACAAACAGATATCGACGAATTTAATATCCAATAGGCCTAGTTTGTAGAATTAACAAACACAGAGCTAGAAAAGTTAGTCAGCATGCTCCTATTAAGATTAAAAGGGCAGGCCTTAACCTTCCTACAGCAAATTGAAAATACTATAGGTGATGACGCCAGCCTTGCCAATAAATACTGTGGACAAATTTTTAACGGCATTTAAGGATAGATTTATCGAAACCAGTTCCACAAATAAATTAAAACATGGAATGGTATGCTTTGACCATTCACAAAACGTAAGAGAATATTTTGATAATATACGGATTCCAGTAGAAGCAAAATACGGAAAAGGTTTAGGAGAACTCTATGAAAAAGTCATACTAAATACCTTTTTGCAAGGGCTACCCCCAAAACTATATAGAAAGGTAATATCCAAAATTATTCAGACGTTAGATCTTGCAGTTCGGGAGGTAGGGGAATTGATCGAAGTCGATACGATTGTAGCAAATCAGAGTAAAACAAAAATAAATAGTCTAGGCAAATCAAACGCAAGCCTGACCTTCAAGGGTAATCAGGCGTCTACGAACTTCTTTTCAAGGGATAACTCCCCAGTGCCACAAAGAAATAGAACGCAAGAACCCACTAGGCAGAAAACAGTATTCGTATTGGGCATATCGGGAGAGAGTGCCGTTATGTCCCCAATCTCACACCAAGGATCGCTGTCGGTAAAACGCAAAATTATGGCAGCCATTTGTTCAGCAGAACAAATTTTAGCTCCAGTGGTGCACTAGGCTATAGCCAGGGAAAATTGCGCCAATCAGTACCTCACAACGCGTGCCAACCAAATTTGATCAATCCTCCCCCAATACCCAAATTAATTACCGATTTGAAAACCCAAATACTCGCCAAAGCCAACATAATGCGAGACTGGTATATAGAAATCCCGAAAATTTGCCGACGGGAAATGAAAATTTTTCAAGCCGACGGCACATAGTTAATTGGCCGACGGGAAATGAAAACTTTTCAAGTTAACGGCATTTGCAGTTGACGCCTGCACCCGGCACTGGCGAAAGAAATCTAAACTATCGTAATAATTTCTGGCAAAATCGGAAAACAAATGTAAATACATTAGCTAGAGATTCCATGAACATATCCGAATCTCTAATGCAGACACCGACGTATGAAATAAATCCTCAGGGAAACGCGTCAGGCCCCTCAGAAGAATAAATTGGACCCAGAAGGGGCCTAGAATATTTTATAGGTCCAAACCAATAATAGTACCTTCCTTTAGTGAGAGGAATAACAAGTTAGCTATATTTAATGATTTTTGTGTGGCAAATGTTTACTTTAAAGCTTTAATTGACTCTGTTGCAACGATTAGTATCATAAACTCATGTTTATTTAATATGTTGCCTCCGCATATTAGGCGATAGAGGAATCCAAATAATTCCAATTGAACTAGCGTGACAGGGCATAAATTGGATGCAAGAGGTTCAATCCGCCTAGACGTAAAAAGGGATAATAGGATTTTTCCGACAAATTTTATCATATGCAATAGCTTTCCGTATGAAGCCATTATTGGCGCAAATTCTTTAAGGTCTAATAGAGTACTATTAGACGTGGCAAACAAAAGGCTTGTCTACCCGGCTAAGCTTTGGGAAGGAATTTCTACCTTAAGAAATTGTAACAGAGGTTTCGAAGAGAACGCAACAGTAAATAAAATTTCTGGCGGTATAATGTCGCAATCTTTTGAACATCATGTCTCGCAAAGAGGACATGGCATAATCAGAAATTTGTTTGATTATTCTGAGAGACATTGCGGAGATAAAGTAAATTTAAATAATAAGTGTATTGAATATGCAAAAACAAAAATAGGAGATATGAGAGAGTACAGGTCAAACGAAATCAAGAAAATAGTGGAATTATGGAAAAACATAGTAAAACCGAATGTGACACCGCAAGATACCACAATGACGCAGCATAGCGCCAGTATGAATCTAATAGACAATAATAGTGAAGAGAAATTGTACAGATTCGCGATACAGAAAACAAGGATCACTCCCAAAACAATGCAAAGAATTCAAATATCAGAGATGATTGAACCAGTAGATAGTAAATCTGAAATATGACTTGCGATCCCATCAAATGAAATTCCCGAAAATCTGCTATGCGAAGAACAGATTATATCTTACGACAAAAGAGAAAGTTTTATTTGGGTAACTAATAACCACGAAAATGATACAATTACAATAAAAAAGGGGACGTGTTTAGTTCAAATCCAAGTTATCTCGGAGAATGATTTAGATAGATGGGAAAATTTCAAAAGAAACTTAGTTGATGGCATTAAAACCTCAAATAACAAATACGCTCTAACTAAATCGCTATTCTTAATCAAATTTAAAATGGATCATATTACGGACTTAGAACTTAAGAAAAAATTATGCGAATTATTATGGAATTTTAAAGATGTATTTTTCGCATCCGAAGATGACATCGGACTGATACCATTTTATGAACATTAAATTTTAACGACTGGTAATCCTGTAGCGAAACAGCCATATCGTTTGCCGTATAAGCATAAAGAATTGTTAAAAATAAAATTCATGAATTAGAAAAAAATTAAATTATACGCTCCAGTATAAGTCCGTATTCTGCACCAGTGGTCTTGGTACGAAAAAAAAAAGAAGAAGAATGGTGATCTAAGACTTGTAGTAGATTATAGAGCCCTTAATAAACAAGTAGTTAGTGATAAATTTTTCTTTACCAAGAATAGATGAAATTCTTGACTCTAGCCAAAACAAAATTCTTTTCAAGCAAAAACAAAATTTTACTTCTTCAGATCTTACCCAAGGCTACCACCAAGTGAAAATAGCCGAAAAAGATGTCTATAAAACTGCGTTTTCTACGACTGAATGTGGTTCACAAGAATACTTAAGAGTACCTTTTGGACTTAAGACAAGTTCAAACATGCTATGTAGACCCTTATTACACCTGTTAAGAGGATTAAAGAATATCATTCATTTGTTGATGATGTCATATGCATGGGAGAAAACGCAGAACAACACTTAGCAACATTAGCTAGTGTGTTCGAGAAATTCAGAGAGGGCAAGTTAAAATGCCGGCCTGAAAAATTAAATTCATTTCAACCTAAAATTAAATTTTTTGGATTAGTGATGACGCAAGGAGAGATATCTCCAGACCCTGACAAAATAAAATGTGTTGAAAACCTCAAACCCCCAAGAACTAGGAAAGAATTAAGAGGAATTCTAGGTCTTACTGGCTACTTTAGAAAATTCGTGCTTAATTACGGCCCAATTGCGAAACCCCTCACGGAATTAACTAAAGGGAACTCCCCCAAAATGTTATCTGGTTCCAGGAAGCTCAAACTTCCCCAAACCGTCTCAAAAAGGCTCTCACTTCTGAACAAATATTATCGCTGCCTGATTTCGAAAACGGACAATTTGTGGTCACAACCGATGCTAGTTAAAAGGGCATGGGGGCTATTCTTTCGCAAATAATCCCGGTAGAAAACCCTAATCGTCTAGAGGGAACTCCTAAACAAAAAAAATAGAAAAAGTTATATGCTATTCGGGTAGAACCTTATAAAAGGCGAAAGTAGTTATTCCGCCAAAAACTTAGAATTATTATCTATAATCCACCACTTGGACAAATTTAGACATTATTTAATCGGTAGAAAATTTATGCTACGATCAGACCATAAAAGGTACCTGCGCACATTTAATAACCCTACGGGAATTCTAGCTAGATGGATTATGAAAATCCAAGACCTATATTATGAAATTGAATATTTAAATGGTAAACAAAATGCAGCTCGTGACTTTTTGAGTAGATTCCCAGAAAATATGCCGTCGGAAGCCGAGGAAAATGAAGTTAACACTATCAATACTAAGAACAAACATTGATATAAGAAAAACAAAGTCAAAGACACAGTAAAAGAAAATAAGGATAACTATTGTCCCTTGTCTTTAGAAAATATAAAAAGAAAGCAAACAAAAGGACGAAATGTGTGTAGCACTTATTAATTATTTTCTGAATGATGATGCGTTACCAGATAAATTCAAAACTCTTAGAAAAGAGATAGATAATTTTTGCTATGATCTTGATGAAGAAATACTATGCAGAATCGTGACTGCTGAGGCAAATAGAAACCAAACCTCAATAATACATGTATTACCCCAAAACTTAATAACACCTGCATTGGAATATTTTCATTCAGATATAGGTGGATATTTAGGAGTGGCAAAAACTTTTCATAAATTAAAACAATATTTTTACGTGCCGTCGGCAGTAACAAAACTCAAGAAATTTGTAAGTACATGCGAAGCGTGTAACTTAAGAAAAAAACCCCAAGCTTATCCTAATCCTCCAATGGGAAGAGTCTCGGTAGCGAGATTCCCCTTTGATATTATCTCATTTGATTTATATGGAACCAGTGGAGGCTTACCTGTTTCCAACAGAGGCCACACTTGTATTATTTCAGTTATAGATCACTTTTCCAGATTTACTTTTGCAAAAGCATTAAAAAATCAAGGCGCTTACGCCACGAGTAAGGCGTTAGCGAAATTATTTTTAAAATTTGGCATTCCAAATGAGGTTTTAAGTGACAACGGAAGCAATTTTGTTTCAAAAGTAACAAAAGACTTAATAATTTTTCTTAACACAGAGAAATTGGTGACTTCCCCATATCACCCACAAGCTAATGGTAAAATAGAAAATAGGCATAAAATATTTTCGAATGTGTTAAGCATTTATACAAAAGACAACAGGAACGATTGGGATCAATTCTTACCTTATTTAACTAACATAATCAGAGCAACCCTTTCAGAAACCCCTTTAACCCCTTAACATATTCAGAAACAACCAAAGACAACCCTTTTTATTTACTTTTTGGTCGCGATTTTAAAATCCCGGATGATGAGATTATTGATTCCCGGTAATATTACAATAATTCGGAGGATTACAAACAAGAATTCATAAATAGAATGAGGAAAACTTATAAAATAGTAAAACAATAGTTGGAAAAATGCAAAATAAGTCAAGAGCTAAGAAACCTACCCTAAATCAAAAGGAATATAGATTTTAAGATAGGAGATTATGTCTACCTAAAAAATGAGGCAAAAGCAGAAGGCAAGAAACTTTCCAACAAATATTCTGGACCGTACAGAATAGTCAAAAAGTACGATAACGATTATACTTTTAAAGTAGTGAACCCTGATAATGGAAGAACCTATAAGGCACATGTTAGCCGAATAAAAAGAGCCAAATTTCCAGAAAGATGGGTACCGCGTCCCCCGCCTACCGATTCATCAGATGCATAAAATGAGCCCCCAAGATCAAGATTGGCAGAGCTAAAACCCTTTAATGTCAAGCAAGACTATTTCAAGAATGATAGTGACGAGGAAAACTTTGAAGAATTTTTAGCTATGAAAAATCTAGTTATTCACAAGAGAAAATCCCTAATACCAGTAAGAATAAGAACGCCAAGAGATCCAAAAAGTTCATCATCAGAGAGCGCAGGAGAATTAGATTATACGATATCTCCAAAAACCCAATTTTTCCCTGATAGAATTTCGACCCCTTGTCCCCCCTAAAGATTTCTAGACGATATGGTCTCCTCTGTAACACCAATAGAGAGGCCCCTGTCATTACATGAGGAATTGAACAGAGCGGTAGAAACTCCGGGTATTATTGTAGAGAAAACTCCTCCCAAAGATTTAATTAAAACAAATCTGCGAGAAGCTGTGGATTTAAAAAATTTCGCAATAAAAAAGAGTCAAAGTACATTGCCTAGGAATCAAACTCCGAAGGATGACCAGCAAGGACAATATCATGATATAACTGTGTCCAAGGCCAAGCCTAAACAGTGGACTTCATGGAGGGAAACACTAGTGCAAAGAATGCTCCACCCCCCTGAAGACATGGCATTTAAACAGTGGAGGAACCCCGCAAAAACTTTTGATTCCTCTCAAAACTCTCAAGAATCTTTCAAATCTCGCGAGTTGAAAACTCAACTCGAGAATAAACCTTCTACTTCCAGAGGAGTAGTTATTTACGAAGGGAGGGCGGGTGATACCTCAAAAACGCGAAGTGTCAATTCTAAAAGTTATAATGTGGGTTCGTTTGAAACCAGTTCCGAAGAGTCTGGCGTTGAATCAGACCATATGGTAGTTAAAGAAATATGGAAATCAAAACTGACTTCAGTGGCCGCGCACGCAAAAGAAAAAAAATTAAAAGGGCAAGAATTTTTGAAAAAACAATACAAAAAATTTGATCTTATATCACTAGGAAACCTAAAAAGAAAAAAACGCAAGAAGTCGAGGAGAAAGTAACGACACAGTCAGGTAGAACGGTTAAGAAACCGGACAGATTAAAATACCCTTAAAAATACAAAAAAAGATTTTTAATGGGTAGGATTTTTAAAGCTTGATCATATATCAAGGCTTCGCACGAATCAAAACCGTCTGTTCAACATATATCAGTTCCCGAAAACAAATTCTAATTAAAAAGTCACATTGCATATAATTAATTCGAATAATTTCCTTTAATTTAAAAAGTCTAACCGTACAATTCCAGTACGATGTATCCAGTCCAGCTGAAGGAAGCCTTGATAGGAAGTACTAAAGAAGAAATATTCATACACCTTAGAAATGATCTTTGGTTATTTTCTGTTCCAAGAGAAACTGTTGGAACTTTGTCTTGCTATAACAATACAGAAAGAATAAACCCAAGTTTCAGGACAAAATTACTGTTACAAGATGTGGGTACGATAACTATAAAAAAGGATGTCGACTTGTAACTAAAGAGTCAACTGTTCGAACGTCGTTAATTACCACGAGCGCAAATATAATAAGTCCCAAAACAATCAATTTCAAGCCAATTAACCTGTCGTACACTGTTCCCAATATAGAAAGTGAGGAAATGAAAACCTCGTTATGGTCCAAAATAGAAAAGAATAAAGGGATATTAAGGCTTACAAAAATAAGGGAAGCATTAGACTCCCAGATTCCCCTAGTTACAAATGAGGACCAGAGATTAACGTATTTGGATAATAGATACGGCTTATTCTCAACCAATTTCTGGTGGAACATACTACTGACCGTACGTTTCGTATTCGCGATTTCCCTGACCATGAGCATCTTACTGACTTCTAATTATGGAAAAATCCTGAGACTTAAAAAACAAAACCAAAAGGAGGAACACGGGGAAACGGCTGAAATGCAGAAGTTAAACCTGGAACCCCATGGCAACGTCTAAGCCAAGAAATAGGGAAGACATTAGAAAACGAGTGGGTATAGAGGTTTCCACTCGTCCTTGCTATGTCTTGCTCCCTCATTGTAAGTGTCGTTTACGTAAAACCGTGTGGCTATGACGCTGCAACATGCGTTTCTTAAACAGCACGGACGTGCGTGAACAATGAAGGCATGAAATATGTTGTAAACTGAGACCTCAAATTTAACAATGTAGAGTAACTTATGTTTAAAGGATTGTTTTAAATCTAAGGGAGAATTAAATAAGTGTTGAAGAATTAAATAAGCCTTGTATCGTCGTTTCCTTTCTCAAAACAAATGAGAAGAAATCACTGTTTTAGATTTCCCAATGGGAATTCTATGGATCTGAAACCAGCATGATAAAACTGTCGTTTTATTAAAATCAATATTTTTGTAGTAATATTAGTGTATCTATTTAATATTGTCTTGTAGGGTAACATTCACCCTAAAATGCAACTATCGCATTGCTTATTATGTATTAAGACTACTTGATTTTAAAGAACGTGTGATTTTGCCTCGTTATTTTTTTTAGAGGAAGTGAATTTACACATTGGAAATCAATCATTACAATGCGTAGTCCAGTGCAAATACAATCTAGTAGCATCTATTTTCATCATACATCAACCAACGAAGAGTACTCACCATAGACTCCAGGCAATTTTCATCCCAGCTTCGTTTACGAAAATTATAGTTACCTTTGATCGTTGTTTCCTCGACCACGAACCATATTACGTATCAGGTAACACTATATTTGAATCTCAGTATCCAGCGTATTATCGAACTATATAAGCACATAAATCCTGAGAACCCCATCGACCAGTACAAGATGTAAGTACGTAAATATCACCCTTGATGATCATTATGGACCCATTTACCATACGATTATATAGTTATTATATTTGATGATCCCAAAAATTATTTATGTGTCGCAGATTCACGCGTTGAATCCCTTTCGACTGTTTCTCGGAATTCATCCTATCACTTCTATTAAATGCAAAAAGTTTTTATCTCTGTTATCCCATAAATGTTAAGCCATAACTGTTATCCCATAACTGAAAAATTGACCTGGAAACCAACCATTGAATTACAAAAACCAAAATTAACCCCAGTGACTAACCCCTCAGTGACAATATACCCCTCCCACAAGTTAAAGACAATATGTTGAAGGAGTCACTAAAGTTTGATGTCTACCTATTCCAAATCCAAACAGCAATTCCCCTGTGATTAACCAAGGAATCACTGCAAAAGTTAATAGACGCAAGCCAGGCACAAACAATTTTATAAGAGAACTGTAATCTCTAAATGCACAAACGAACAATTTTATATGAGAATTACATTCTCTATGTTCTTTAAAATATCCCAAGAACGATATGGTGAGAAGAAAATCAACCCAATCTGGACTGTGTTGATAATAGATCAAGTCCCAAGTCTCAACAGTCCCAGTGTTCAACCCCTTAACGATAAGGCCCCTTATGAACTATCCAAAAAACAGCAGGTGAGAATGAACTCTGATATCAAAATTCCACACACCTGTACCTGGGAGTATCATTTCCCGTTTGACAATTAGAGAAAGCGTTTCGTCCAAGATGGACATAACCATGCTCGAACTGTTCCGTGAAGAAACTATATTGTAAGTGTTTTAAAATTTTTGCCAAGACGAAAGGAGTTAACGACCATAATTTATAACAGAAGGAGTGAGTACGCTAAAAGACATGAATGGTGATGAAATAGGTGTGAATTTGCATATGTTACATTTTAGTAATTTCGATAACTTAAAAAATCCAATATCCTATCATTAATATTACATAGCAAACATTCCCAGTGAAAGCGTTCTAATGTTTACCAGTTAACGTGGTAAACATAATATTGTGTGTTTTAAATCGTTCTTATATGTAGTGTTAGATGTTCAGATAGAGTTATGTGTAGCGTTGTCGTACTATTCATTTAATTTAGCGTAGATAGGAAGCACAATTATCCTATAGTTAGCAAAGGATAAAAACTTGTTAAAGGTGAATTTTCAAAAAAAAACTCACAGTAAAAGTAGAATAGCCTCAACCTTGTTGGAAATGTAAAAGTCATCAGTGTTAGATGTAGAAAAAAAAATCTTTAGTATAGTAGCTAGGTAGAACCATAGATAATCTCAGTCCGGTAGATGAACTTTAGATAGGGATGTATAATAAAATAAGAAAAGTAATAGACAAAATTTTTAACACTCCTGATTAAGCTTATATAAAAGTATAAAATAATACAATGTCAATTAAAATTACGTAGGACCAATAGTAAATAAATCGCGAACATTTCAAAACCCAAGGGCAAGCAAGTCCTAATGACGGGACGTCATTAAATAATGGGAAGGAAAATATGTACCGAGAGTAATATGTGATATATTTAAAATACAAAAAAATAAAATTCTTTCTTTCTAAAGATAATTCCGACATAAATTAAACTTCCCCTAATTAAGTTCAAATCCCGTTTCCGAAAGTCTAAATTCTTAATCAGCAAAAAGAGAAACTGTGTTTTAGCCTGAGCCAAACAACGACGCTATTCGGTTTTGAATTTTGCTAAGATATTTGGTAATAAAAAAATGCTAGATACAAAGTATCTCAGGAACTTTAAGTTATAAGAGCAGTATCAATGTTTAAATCATCAAAATATTTAAAACAAATTATTGGATGAACAGTTAGCATAATGAAGTGAGTTGGTAAACATAATAACAAGGTGGCAGCCCCCTCCACAGGACTTGAGCCAATCTTGAAATAGCTCTCAGGGTGCATAAGCGGATTAATTTGATTGCAATTCAATCATTATTTTTATTATTATGATGGAGGCATTATGATGAGAGCATTCGTGGATCAGGTTCATTATTATTGGCATTCGTATCGATTCAATTGTCAGAGCTGCTATTAGAAACATTCTTTGTCAGAATTATCATTATGCAGTCATTGTAGAGATTTGGTCATTATTATCTCTACCTCTGTTGCTGTCAGTTGAAGTGAAGCACTGTTGTACACCTAAATGCAAGTCTTAATAAAACTATTGCTTTTCTATTTGTGTCTGTTTTATTTATATATCTGTATCTAATCGCACAACAGGTAACTAGTTCGTTTGTACTCCATTGGTAGCGTTCCCTAACGAATCTGATTTCTACATAACATTAGAGGTAATTGACAAGAAGATAACTCGAAGAAAAGAGGTTACATTTATATAGTTACACATTTTATTTTCTCTCTAAGAATGAGAGTGCCGCGGTCAAAAAATCCCCCAGGAAGAGGACTGGAGCAATTGGATATTGAAGCGGAATTGGTGGAATAGAAACCGTGGAATCGTAGGGGCAGAAGTGATGGTACCGGAACTGACGGAACCAGAATCGATGGAACCGGGACTGTGACTGGAACCGGGGTCAAAGCAAGCAGAACCCAAACTGAAATTGCTGTAAGCGGAGGGAAGCAGCGGGGAGAGTGGTATTGGATATCACTTTATGAAACAAAATTTTAAAAAATTTCTTAGGAATGAAGAGGGGTGCTATAGTATGCCAGAGGGTCAGTCATAGTGTGACACAGGGGCGTGAATCAACATGGTGCATCACTTTGGGGTTGGATTGTAAAAAAAACGAACTAATTAACCTAAAACATGATTTTTTAACAAGCAATTATTTGGAAAATGACTCAAAAATGAGGGTAATTGCCAGAGTGTGCCAGAGAACCAGTAAAAGCGTGGCACGGAGGCGTAAATTGACTTGGTGTATCATGTTTATGATGGCTTGTGAAAAGGCGAACTAATTGATTTAAATCATGATTTTTAAAAGGAAAATATCTGTAAGAGGTCTTAGGAATGATGATCGGATGCCAGAGGGTGCAAGAGGGCAAGTCATAGTGTGGCATGGTAGTGATAATGGCTATGATGTATCACTTTTAGGATGGCTCGTGAAAACACGAATCAATGGATTTAAAACATGATTTTTAACAAGAAAAATACCTGAAAATATCTTAAAATGATGCTGTCTTGAGACACCCTGCTGTCTGAGGGTGTCTTGAGCCATCCATAGTTTGCCACGGTGGCGTTAATTACCATGAGGGTAATACCTAGGGCTGGATTGCTAAAACAATAATCAATGGATTTAAAGCATATTTTATCTTGACATTATCTGAAAAATGCCATTGGAATGATGAAGGGTGCCTGAAGGTGCCAGAGACTCAGTCATAATCTGGAACGGTGGTGTAAATTGACATGGTGTATCACGCTGAGTGTGTTTTGCAAAAACACGATACAATAGATTTAAAATATATTTTTAACAAGAAAATACCAAAATAATGTCTTAGGAACGATTAGGTGTGCCAGAAGAGGTCGTGTGTCATCCATAGTTTGCCATGATGGCTTAAATTGCCACGGAAGGCATCACCTTTGGCTTGGATTGCTAAAACATAAATCAATGGATTTAAAGCATATTTTTGTCTTGAAATTATCTTAAGAATGCCTTTGGAATGATGAGGGTGCCAGAGGGTGGCGTGTGCCATCATTAGTTTGCCATGGCCTTGTACTAACACGTTCTACAGCTTAACTTAAGGTGGGAGATGTTAAAAGAGGTTTTTCGACGGAGGGGGACGGAAATCTAACAGACAGTCAAAGAAACGGGTCATTAAACCAGTCATTAAAACCTCTCGGATATATCTCTTAATTTGGGTTCAATTTACCTTTAATAGCAACCCTCCCCTTTCTTCCTTGGGATTGGTTACTAGAGTTCCCACCTTTCTTTAATTTATGCGTCTTTGTGCTTATATTTTATCATTTATAAGCATTTTCACGTTTTTTATCGTTTTTATATCTTAGTCTCTTTTTTCTGTGATTTCTTGATTTTATAATGTTTTTTTAGTAATGAAACTTTTGTGCATAACAAGTGTAATAGAAATCTGTGAAGATTTCTTCACAGAACATAGAAATATGTATAATAAGAAATCTGTGTCTTTTAGATTTCTTGTTCCATACATAAACATTTACGCAATGAAATATCTAAGGCCAATGCTATGTAACATCTTAATGATTCACTACCTAACTTACTTTGTCTAGGTCACGTTAGAAAAACAATAATATTGTAACAAGCAGGTATTTGTTAATTGTTTATTCCCCACATGTCAATTATTCCAGACGCAGGAAACACGCGGTCCATAGGTTTTTCGAAATGTTTTTATTTGAAAGAAATCCCTGAATCATAATAACATGGAGACTTTCTTTTTTCAAGGTTTCCTGAGAAAACATGCCTTGAAAGACAATGAAATCTTGAAAAAAAACGTCTTGAAAGAAAAAAACGCCTTGAAAGAAAACGAAATCTTGAAAAAATCTCTTAATATATTACGTAAATACTTACGTTTGCATCGTCATTACGTAAGACCCTACATTTATGCCCTCCTCAGTTACAACCGGGAATTCCTCAAAGGCGCTGTGAAGAAACAGGTCACACGAGATTTCGTTATCCTTAGTTACAACCAGGGATTCCCCACTTGACTAGCAAGTCCCCCCATGGAATTGGTTGCTAGGGGCCTGGTGGAATTAGATTCTAGGGTCCCCGGTTGAATTGACTGCTAGTGCCGCGGTAGAAATGAATGTGAGGGACCCCGTTGGAATTGACTGGAAAGACTCCATTGGAGTCAACTGCTAGGGCCTCCTTGGAATTGGATGCTAGGCCCCCGATTAAAGTGAATGCTAGGGGTTCCGGTGGAATTGGATGCTAGGGTCTTCGTTGGAATTGATTGGGAAGAACCCTTTGGAATTGATTGCTACGGCCCCCCGTTGGAACTGGGTACTAGGGGCCTAGTGAAATTGGTTGCTAGGGCCCCGATGTAATTTATTGTTAGGATCCCGGTGAAATTGGATGCTATGTCCTTTGTCGGAATTGGTAGCTAGGGCCCCGTTAGAAACGGTTGCTAGGGCCCCCGGTGAAATTGGATGATAGGGTCCCGTCAGAAATGTTTGCCAGGGCTTGGTGTCTTGAAGGTTTCCTACTTGGGAGAGCCCTGAATTGTTTGGGTTTTTAAATAATCAAAGAAATTATTACGGAACGACTACATTTGCATCTTGACTAGTTGCCCCCATGAAGGCTTTTTCTTGACCCTCGTAGGTTCTTAAGTAGTAGAAGAAAAACCTATTATGTAATTTCTAAACTTGCATCTTGACTAGCGGATCTTGAAAGATTTCCCCCAACACCCCTAGGTTTTTAAACAATCAAAGAAACTGTTACGTGGCTCATACGCTTACGTCTTCACTAGCGTCCCCTGAAGGTTTTTTCCTGGCCCTCGTAGTTTTTTAAGCAATGAAAAAAAACAATGATGTAAATTCTTTAATGTATTTATTTATTTGAAAACCCGTCATACAAAAGCAACAAGACGAAAAATAATAAAGAAGGCAATTAGACACTTCGCAAAATACAAGACAAGCAAATATACTAAGGAAACTCAAATAAAAAGAAAAAGACTTCTAAGTGAACGAGTATTAACACAAACATTTACTATCTAATGCGCCCATTATCTTACCACTGCAAGACATGGCTCCAGTCGCGTGACAAACTAATCGTTAAAATCACAATACCTGTTAATATGGCAATGCATGAATCAATCAATTATACTATAATAAATAAACTCAAACAATTTTTGGGTCCAAGGTTGGAGCCAAAGGCAATAAGTTAAGGAACGATAACAGCACCATCAAATTTACATAATATATGTGCAAAAAAGAAAAAAAAATCTTCAACATGGCGCAACCTACTATAAATGCTGCTGGACAGTAACGTTAGACAATCATACAAGAATTAAATTATTATTATTATTATTAAAAATTATTGAAAAATCCTTCACAATTAAAAACACAACAAGACGGACCATAAGAAAAAACGACAATACATCACTGCTTAAGAAAATGGGACCAATCATTTACATTCTCATCAATTTTTCGATTATATTTCACTATCCGTCTAGCGACCGCAACCTCTGGGTCAGCAATCTAGAATTTCGCAATAGTGAGCGAATTTCTGCACCATGGAGGCAGATGAAACAGGTACTTGGCAAAACGAAAGAACATGGATCGAACTTTACTATTGTCTGTTTTAGTTAGGAATTTCCAGAAGGGTGCGGCGTATACGATAAGGGAAGGGCGACAATATTACATAGACTTGCTAGAAGATGTCGGTTGAGTCGAAGTTTACAAGATATATTGGAAGCGTAAGCTGCTGAGATTCTACGTCTGATTTTTTCAAGAAGAAGTATTCGGGTGAGTCGGATAGAAGAAGCATTTGGCAGACCTAGATGCATAAGGTTATCTATAGGTTGTCTAGAGCTAGATCCAAGCGTAATGGAAGGACAGAGGAATTTGTTTTCCAGTTAAACAGGACAATATCAGATTTGGAGGAGTTGAATTTAAGCCCAATTTTCTGATATTCCACCTCAAGGATCCCAAAAATTTCGATGATTTGTTGAAGAGTTCGACTAAGGCTTAGAACGTCGTCAGCACAGCATATCAAGGAAAGGTTTACAGAAGACAAAATCAGTGAAGGAGGGCACAGATCTTATGTTTCCAGAACCTAGTTATTAAAGTGGTCGAGAGAGGTGACAGCTCCTTGACTGGCCCCTAACGTGACTGGGATAAGTTGTTTACCTGGCATCAGGGGCATGCCTTTATCTTGGAGTATTTTCAGGCCGACATGAAGTATTGAATATAAATCCTGAAGAGAACGAATAATGGTCAGATTCAATCCATGTTTACCAGCTTTCAGAAGCATCGCTGCGTGGATAAACAAGTAAATTACACGTCTGACATCATGTCCCCCTCAAAAATGGCTTTCTCCAGACAATTTCACAT
The DNA here is from genome assembly GCA_029168905.1 of Artemia sp. Kazakhstan ARC1039. Lineage (NCBI taxonomy): Eukaryota > Metazoa > Arthropoda > Branchiopoda > Anostraca > Artemiidae > Artemia > Artemia sp. Kazakhstan ARC1039. Next base: position 5,672 of record JAQQPU010008209.1, on the reverse strand, counting down.
CAATCAAGGCATTTGCAACAGCGGTTAAAGCTTCAGCACACCCGGTACCTCGCTTGAACCCGAACTGGTGTGGATGGGTTTAGCAGACTTTTTCAAGTTCTTTAATAAATAGTAACTCAAAGAGCTTGCACAGGGATGTAGCTACAGTAATAGGGCAGAATGATGTACACTGGACTTCAGACTTCCCATTTTTAGAGATAGGAGTCAAATCTCCGATGCAAAAAGAAAAAGGAACGATATCCTGAGTGAAAATCATCCGCATAAGCAGAGAAAGATGAGCCGTAAGAAGTTTTCCCCTGCATATCAAATGAATAGCACTAACTTGGTCAATACCAGATGAACGTTTCCATTTTAATTTTGGGATGGCATCTTCAACAGAACGGGTACTGACCACAAAATCTTCATTGGGTTGAGCATACAGACACTGATCCAGAGCTACTTCATAAGATTTCTCTATGATGAGATCAGGGGAAGAAAACTCAGAGTCATAATATCCATACCATTCAGCTTCTGGAATGTCAGCTGAGGACGGTGAAGAAGAGGGGGTAATGAGGAGGAGACTAATTTAAATACCATATTTCAATTTTGTTTTGCCCGGGCAGAATAGCTATTAATAAGATCTCTACCATGCCGAGCAAGAATTTTTGAAAACTTCTGCTTTGTAGAGATCCGCATTTCATTCACATGCCCAGTAGTAAGACGTCCACAATCTTTCCATTTAGAAAACCAAAACTTTACTTGTCAACATGAAGTGCAAAAGGTCTGAATTTTCGGACCATCAGGGAACGATTTCTTTGAAGACACTTTGTATGGGGACAGCTTTATTTTCGGCAAAGCGGAGGGCATGACATATTTCAGCACAACATATATCAAGACAAATCAGGACTTTATTCCTAGGCAACTGGATGAAGACAAGATATCAAGACAAATCAGGATTTTATTCCTAGGCAACTGGAGTGACTGTTGGAGAAGGGGAAATACGACAATTTTTTTTCTTAAAATCGAGTCAACCTACTCTAGGAACTGAGTTTGGTCAATATTTGACCAATCAGGACGACACCGCCGTCTTGAGTAATCACATGCTAGTGGACTACTTTGAGAAACGGAAGATGGCACAACGATAGAGCAAGTTATAGGTAAGTGGCCATACAGCTGATAATAAATATAGCCTAACGTTAACTTTATCGGCGGTCAAATTTGAAGATACAGCAACGTGGTCCAAGTTAGAGGTTCGTGAAGACGTCTGAATATACGTAAAATCTGATATTTTATCTAATACATGCAAAAAATCACTAAATAAACCCTTAACTATAGTAGTACGTGGAGGCGCCTCGGAATCTGGTTAAGACAAATTACAATTATAGTTTCCGACTATAACACAAGATAAATCTAGACGCTGAATTTTCTCTACACAAGAACCTAACTTTTCGCACGATAAGTAAATAATCGCTCTGACTGATCGTTGGAGTAATCAGTGGGTAGATACACACTAATATAAACACAGGAGTCTACTCTCATAGCTAAGTCATGAACATTTAGTTCGAACAAGCTGGAACCAAGAGCTGAATTAACGAAAGTAACACGTCCACTAGGGGGTCTGCCTCTGTTATTCAGCTTTCTAGCAGGCACGGAGTACGACGTCGTTTCATCAAGTGTAAGTATGTTGATACCATGTTTAGTAACAAAAATGTTCCTGGAGAAAAATGACGTTATAATTGGAGCTGAGGCTTTGCAACACTGAAAGTTTATTTGTAAATGACCCATCTATATTCCATAATAGTAGAAATAAGTCCATGGGTTTAAGTTTTGCGGTTTTTCGGACACTTTACACTATAACACGAATGACCATTGGTCTTGCAACAAACCAAAAAGGCACTTTTTGGGCATGGAGTATCAGGTGTCAATTTGTGGTTGACGGAGCCACATTTAGAACACAGTGCACCGTTCCTGCAATCCACGGCAAGGTGATCAATCGCATAACAATTGAAGCAGCGACGTGGTAGGAACACGAACTCTTCAACCAGAATGCGTTCATATCCCACTTTCATAGATGCTTTCAGAAGCGTACCAAGATCAGTTCGAAACGGGAAGTAAACTTTAAATGTTCTGGACTTGCCACACTTCTCTTTTAGTACACTTGGGGATTAGAAGTTTCAGCGACATTTCGTCTAAATCTTCTGGCACTCACTTAATTGCTTTGGCAAAAGCAGGCTCCTTGAGGGAAATGTTGAACGATGGTTCGGCGCACTTAACATTTTCGACTATCTGGCCTGTGGTTTTCTTGGACCAAACCACAATGATACTCGTTGTTAGAGCGGCGTAACTCGGCTGTATCGTTCGGAATTGGGCACATCTTATCGGTGAGTTTTTTTCCTTCGTTTGGGCCTTTTAATTCTTATGGGGGGTTCTTAAGTATAATAGAGTATAGTGGTGAGGGGGTTTGGATTGAGGAGGCTGCGACTTGTCAGGTAGGCTGGTCGGAAAGCAGCTAGCATTTAATATAAATCCATCTAATTTTGTCGAAAGTTTATTTACTTTCGAAGCTGCTGTGGCATGAACAGACTCGCCGATGGCAGGTACTTCACACGGACTGAAAATTACAAACATGTGGATCAGAACATTTTGCTTTACCACCGTGACTAGCGACTTGCACATATCAGTAATATTGTCATCATCCTTGGCATATGAAACCACCCGGGTGGGGATATTCAACTCACTATGAAGGGTCTTTTTAGCTTGTAAAACTTTATCGTGTTCGAAATAGTTAATAGCACTCTTTAAGATCTTATCAAGTCTTACACCATCTGTGAGTGATCTATTCAAAAAGTTTAGAACTGGGCTAAACACCAACTTTTCAGCCATCTCATTTCACTTGTAAGCAGCCACGATCCAAATCGTAATCAATAAATCTAAGTCCAGAGACAGTCGTTCGACCGGTAATGTAATGGTGACGTCACACAGTAGCAATAGTAATTTTATTTAGGTCAGAACCTGTAATCCTTTGCCAAAGACTGTAAAATTTTACACACAGGGATAAATTTCACTTAAAAAGCTTACTGGTTTGTTAATGGTCCAATTTAGCATAGGTATGTTCACTTTGAACTCTGAATACAATACTGCATCGTGATTATAAACAACTGAGCTCTAACAACTCCTACTACGTAACAACCAAATAAATCATTTGCATAAGTAAACAAACAAACTCCTATTACGTAACAATCAGGTTTACGATACCCTTAAACTACAAAAACAACTGCTTGCTGTCGTCGGAATGGTGGGATATGTGCATTGTCGGAACGGTGGGAAATATGTGCTGTCAAATAGATTGACCGTCACTACTAACTACCTCTAAATCATCTTGGTACAAGGGCTTAAGGATATAAGTATTGGGCTAATTAAAAAGAAATTTCCAATGTAGCTTATATTCCGAAAGTGTTTAGGATGACTGGACACCAAACCTATTTGACACCCTCGCCCAGCACAAAATTTTTCGTCTCATTGTCCCAGTCTTCCTTCTTCCATTCTGCAAGAGAATCTGAAAAATTCAACGCAATCTCTCCAGCCAGTTTCAGGATATTACATAAATACCACTTCAATGATCTAGATACACATAGTGTCTTGTGAATTAAATCTGCATCAATCACCTCTACATCCTCATATCCCAAGGGATTAAGGATGAAAGTATTTGTTCCTCTCGGCCAGGGGACTTACGGCTACAAGTTTGAAAGTGCTCAGGGATAAACAAAGCCTTTGGTCCGTCTATGTTCCTTCGAACACCGCCTAAACAAAATTTTATATCACCATAACTCAGCCAGCATCCCTTTTGATAGGGATCCATCCCCCAAACAATATTATTATTGTATATTGTCCTCCTGGTCTGGGGTCTCCAAGTCTAATAGATAAAACCGCTAAAAAAAAAAGTTTGTTGGCCCTTTTTCTGGCGAATCAACATTGTTTCTATTTTTTGCAAATTGGTGTTCCATTGGTGCACGGACTTCACAAGGACGACCAAACTAAACAATTGAATCCCATTTAAACCTGACAATAGCACAGAAAACTCTTTCAGACACTCATTCCTTAATAATCTGTCTCTGTGTTTATTTTTGTTTCAATCTTTTTTTAATCAGAACACATTCTATTCCTAGGTGAGAACGTCTAAAATTTATCCAGGACAGGGTCATTTTATGAGCAAGAATTTTTTTCCTTCTAAGACTTCTCAAAACAGAAATAATTTTCACTTAATTAAAAACAAAAAAACGTTTCCTCAGTGAAGGCACTTCCAAAATAGAGTAGTCCTTATTAGAACGTGCGTCATAACAGACACAGAAACACGTGATTTTAGAAAAAGCTTAGTAACATTCCCAAATAACATTCTTTGACTAAGAAAACGACAAAAAACTTTTCATGGCTGAAGCGTCAGACACCACCTAGTAAGGAATGAATTATAGCCCATGTCTGGCCTAGAAAAACACCAACTATTCTTTTCTAAATGGAACACATGGAGGGCTAGGTGACAGCTCCAATAACTTTTGAAAAAAATATTATTCATGTTTTTTTGGGTGGGGAGGGGGTCAGGCCATGGGGACCAGAGATTACCTCCCATAAGTTCTGGAATGAAATATCGTTAATATTTTTTTTTGGGGGGAGGGGGTCGGACCGTGGGGAGAAAGGTGTCAGCTTCCATAAATTTTGGAATAAAATGTCGTTAATAGCTTTTTAGGAGGGGTCGAACCTTTGAGGGCCAGGGGTCAGCTCCTATATTTTTGGCGTAAAATATCGTTAATATCTTTTTTTTGGGGGGGGGGGCGGGGCCTTGGAGGGTCAGGGGTCAGCTACTATAATTTTTGGAATAAAATATTGTTTATTAAGACTTTTAGCCTATTGAACTCTTAACTTTAAGATTCTTTTTTAGTACAAAGACTTGCTTAATTCTGCGATCAGCATCATCGCTTTACGTATCGGAAGCTATATAATGCAAGTTAAACATCATTAAGTATTTTCTATAAGTTGTCCACCTTATAGAAGAATTTGTGATGCTGTGTTTACTCTTGAACATACTTGTAAACAAAATTCAGTTTTTTTTTCTATGTCTAAAATAATAATGGAGCTATTAAATATGTATTGCCGTTTTTAACTCGAAATACTTGGAATTAAATTAAGCATTTATGTTTTTATAATAAAGGCTATTAATTTCCATCTGCGAGACGTTCCAGCTGCTGCAACGTACGGCCAATACTACTAATGACTCACTATGGCACCAAGCTACCTGAGACCAACACCACCGTGCATGCTTTTCCCCACCACAATATGTTCAGAGGCTCATTCTCTAATTATTCGCATTAAGTTCCGACTTACTTTAAATTTGTTCTACCTATTATTTGAAAAAAACTACGTTTTCTAAAGAGTTAAAGAGGCTGAGTTACAAGGTCGAACCTTAAAACGTACAGGGATTAGGAGGCACAGTTGGGGGGCTACCGCCCCCCAAACCCTCCGCTTTCGCAGCCTTTAAATATAAAAAAAAAATTTCTTTAAACTGAAAGTAAGGAGCGACATTAAAACTTAAAACGAACAGAAATTATTCCGTATATGAAAGAGGCTGTGCCCTCCTCAACGCCTCGCTCTTTCCGCTAAAGTTTGACTTTCTCACAACTCTTTTTTTTAAACAATAAAAA
>JAQQPU010008207.1:0-17070 GCA_029168905.1 Artemia sp. Kazakhstan ARC1039 | reverse complement strand
TGAAATAATAAGAGGAGGAGGAAGCTATTACCAAAGCTGCCCCCCCCCGCCTGTTTAAATTAATTAAAAATAAAACAAACCTTTTAACAAGTACTTAAACTCCTCCCTAGAAAATCTTCTGGTTAGAATACCTCTACAAGTCAAAAACCTTCTAAACCAAGCCTTCACACAGATGAAATAGTATGAGAGGGAGGAGGCTATTACCAAAGCTGTCCCCGCCTGTTTAAATTAGTTAAAAACAAAACAAACCTTTTAACAAGTTCTAAAACTCCTCCCCAGAAAATCTTCTGGTTAGAATACCTCTACAGTTTAAAAACCCACTAAATCAAGCCTTCAAGCAGGTGAAATGGTAAGACTAGAGGGGGGAGATTATTACCAAAATTGATCCCAACCTATTTAAAATGTATAGGAATAAAATTAACCTTTTACCATGTACCAGAGCCCCTCCTCAGAAAATGTTGTGGTTAGAATACCTCTGCAATTTAAAAACCTAGTAGATCAAGCCTTCAAGCAGCTGAAATGGTAAGATGGGGGAGGTTATTAACAAAGCTAACCCCAGATATTGACATATAACAAAACTCTTAACGTGTACCAGAGATCCTCCTCAGAAAATTTTCTGGTTAGAGTACCTCTAAAATTAAAAAAAAAAAACACTAAATCAAGCCTTCAAGCAGGTGAAATTGTAAGAGCGGGTAGGTTATTACTAAAGCTGACTCCAGCCTATTTAAAGTACATAGAAATAAAAAAAAAACTTTCTACCATGTACCAGAGCCCCTCCCCAGAAAATGTTCTGTCTAGAATACCTCCACAATTCAAAAACCTACTAAATCATACCTTCAAGCAGCTGAAAAAGGTAAGAGGGGGGGGGGGGAGATTATTACCAAAATTGACCCCAGCCTATTAAAAATACATATAGATAAAACAAACCTTTTACCATGTACCAGAGCTCCTCCTCAGAAATTATTCTGGGTAGAATACCTCTACAATTTAAAATCCTACTAAATCAAGCCTTAAAACAGCTAAAATGATAACAGGGGGGGAGACTATTACCAAAGCTGACCTCAGCCTATTTCTCTATTTCAGTTGCATAGAAATAAAACAAGCCTTTTACCAGGTTTCGCATCTCCTCCCCAGAAAATCTTTCTTACTTCTCTTCTTCTACTTTTTCTACTAAAATCTCACTCCAGCACCAAGCCACCTGAGGCAAACACAGCCGCGCACGCTCCTCCTTCATCCCAATCTATGCAAATCTCCCTCTTTATACCATAATAACAGGTTCCAGTTTCCAATAAATCCTTCCTTACGACCTCCGCTTATCCCTTTTGGTGACGACCTGCTTTTCATTTGACCCTGGAGGAGTCATTTTTTTTAATTCTTATCTCTCTGCTAACATAAATAACTTCTTTAACAAGGATAAATATACAAAATGCCCATCCTCTAGAGATAACAAAAGTTGTGGATATTTGGACCTATCATGTACTGCCTTCAATCATCTGAAAAGCACCTCCTACCTAAAAAACTTCCTTAAACCCAAGGCCGTATCCAGGAGGGGGGGGGGGTTCCCCCGTTTAAACCCCCCCCCCCCCAATGTGTTTTTTTGACTCGTAAAAACGTAACAAAAATGGACATAAATAAATTTTTAATGTGTTTTTTGGGGTTTTTGTGTAACCCCCCCCCCCTAAAAAAATTTAAACCTGCCTGGCTATTTCCGCTGATGTATAATTCATTATTTTGAAATATCGTTAGCATTAAAAGAACTAATCTACAAAAACACCAAATGGGGGGGGGGGTCTGTGAGTAAGTTTTTTGTAGCCTTTATTAGCTGGGAATTGTTTTTTCAATGTATCTCCGGGTAAAAAAAAAGAAAATACTTCTCTATATTGCGAAACGAACAGAAAAATTATTTTCTCTAATGGCATAATACCTTTTTTTTGTTTAATGCTTAGAGAAAAATAAATTGAGTTTCGATTAAAGCAAACACAATTTGAAAAATGATTCTAAATATCAGCTATTTAAAGGTAGGTCGGAAAATGTAACTTTAACGTTAATTTTTGTTTAATTTCTGTGTGAAAAGAAGTTTCCATTAGTTTCTAGTGTATAGCTCTACTCACTAGGGCATGACGAAATATGGGGAGCAGGGAGATAGATATTCCTTCAGTTCTGGCTTGCCGGATGGTTCAATGAAGTTTTGTGTGTTTTTAAAGTATCACACCCTCAAAATTTACCAAAACAATCTTTATAATAGCAAAGAACTGAGATAGTAATTAGGTAGCTGAAACAGTCTGTAAAATAGCATTTCATATGGCGAATACGAGAATTTACTTAAGATTTCTTGAACTTAACTTCTCCATCTTTCTCTTTATTCTCTTCCTCCTCTTATTCTTCTCCTCCTGAAATAAATTCCTGCTCAATTACCTTTATGCTATTTATCTCTTTTTCTGTTCCCCTATTTTTTTTTAAGTGTGGCTGTATTCTTGTCGTTGATTTGTTCTTAACATCATTTTTATATATGCCTTTGACGTCAAGCAGAGTAAATTTCCAGCTTTTTAATCTCATAATTGCGAATTTTTCATATTGTAAGGCTTTGTAGTGGCACTCGCGTCACTCCAACAGGCCTTAAGGTAATAAGCTCCTACTTGATTGCCCCCCCCCGAAAATTCGTAGGATTGGTTTCCAATATTTGGCTTTTCGGTTACCATTATGAATTTTCAGTTGATTTGATATGTCAATAAAAAAAATTGAAAAACAAAATTAAAAATGAAGAATAAAATAAGCTATAAATCACATTTATGGATCATGCGTTTTGTTACATTCAGCAAAATGGCCAATTGGTTTATTTTTCTTTACTTTATATAGCTAGTATAGTACGAAAATATTTTCTCAACACGCACTTAAGAAGAAGGTAAAATAATTAAATAATTTAGCTCTCAAATAAACCAGATTTCTTTGTTCTCTGTAGAATATATTCCTCATTTGTATAATGTCTCGCTTAAAATACCGATTCTTAACTCTTCTTTTTTTTCAGATTTTTCGACTTAGCAATTATCTCTTAGCTGGGTTTTTGGTAACAGCAGTGAGAGGAGGTCTTTTAGGAGGTAGTCATGGTTCTCATCATGGACACCATGAAGAGCATGAGCCAAATAGTATAAATGCCATCCTGTCTTCTGGATCCTCTCAGGCTTCACTAAAAGCAGCTGCTCCGAAACAAGGATATCCAAGAGAAGGATATCCAAAAGAAGAATCAAGAGTTGATTGCAGTAACCCTTTTTACACTGTTCTTCCAGAATGTGCTCCACCGACAACAACTAAGCCACCTTGCTTCCCTGGGTCAGAAGATCCTTCTTGTCCAATAATTTGTGATGCTTCCTTCAGAGATCCTCGATGCCCCACTACTACCACCACCACAACAACGACGACAACAACTAAACCACCCTGCTTCCCTGGTTCAAGAGACCCTTCTTGCCCCATAATATGTAATGCGTCATTCAGAGATGTCCGGTGTCCTACTACCACCACCACAACAACAACTACAACAACAACTAAGCCACCCTGCTTCCCTGGCTCAAGAGATCCTTCCTGTCCCATAATTTGTAATGCAGCCTTCAGAGATGACCGGTGTCCTACTACTACCACCACGACAACGACTACAACAACAACTAAACCCCCCTGCTTTCCTGGCTCAAGAGATCCTTCCTGTCCCATAATTTGTAATGCAGCCTTCAGAGATGATCGGTGTCCTACTACTACCACCACGACAACGACTACAACAACAACTAAACCACCCTGCTTTCCTGGCTCAAGAGATCCTTCCTGTCCCTTAATTTGTAATGCAGCCTTCAGAGATGACCGGTGTCCTACTACTACCACTACAACCACAACTACAACAACAACTAAGCCACCTTGCTTTCCTGGGTCAAGAGATCCATCATGCCCTGTTGTTTGCAATGCTTCATTTAGAGATCCTCGCTGCCCAACAACAACTACCACAACTACAACGACCACTACTAGGCCACCAACTCAGGCAGTGGTTGAAGAAACAACTCCTAATCTCGAATATTTACCACCTGTTGACTATCTACCTCCAGTCTCCCCAGATTCTTCGAATTTAGGAGCTCTCTTTCTCCAGCCTGTTGTTGCTGAGGTTGAGCCTACTACCACAACAACCAGGAGAACGACACCTACAACTGCTAAAAACAAGGAAGATTTTGACTGTAGCCATCCATTTCATGCTTTCCTTTGCGGGGAAAGTCCAAAGAAGAAGAAGAAGAAGATACTAAAAGTAAAATCAACTACTGCCCGATCAATTACCACAACTGAGCAACCAACACAGCCTTCTTGCCTCCCAGGAGAAGTTGGACCCCAATGCCCAGAAGCAAATCCGTCTATTGATGTGCGAGTTTTTGAGAAGCCTCCAACAACCACTACTACAACTAGAGCTACCACAACTGAGGTACCAAACACTACAAAAGCACTATGCTTTCCTGGATCAAGCGATCCGGAATGTCCTATTGTTTGTGATGCAACATTTACAGATGCACGGTGCCCCACAACCACAGTTCGCCCAACAACTACCACTAGAACTTCTAGAACTGAGGTACCAACCACTACAAAAGCACTATGCTTTCCTGGATCCAGCGATCCCGAATGTCCTATTGTCTGTGATGCAACATTTACAGATCCACGGTGCCCCACAACCACAGTTCGCCCTACAACTACAGTTGCTCCTGTAACTACATCTCTTCCTAAAGCTACCGTGAAGAAACTTGTGAAAAAACCAGTTGCACCAAAAGTAGTGACAAGTGGTGAAAATGATCCAAACCATCCTTTTCATTCTTTCCTTTTACAAAAGCCAAGGAATAGGAAAGTCAAAGTTAAGAAGATTTCCTTCCTGAAGAGTCCGTTGTCTCAAGAAGCTTCTGCAGCATCATCTAGCTCAGCTCAGTTTGTGGAAGCTCCAAATAATAGAGGGTTTAGAGCGTCTGATTCCTTATCCCCCTTGCCAGGATTTTTTGAATCAACAAGAATCAAAAAGAGTGGAGGAAATACCGACACTTTGTAGATCAAAAATGCAAAAAAATATATTTTATTACTGCCATTAGTTTTGTTAAACTAAATGCGAAGCAATAGCTTAGTTTATCGATGCTGCCAATGTTCGGCATAAATTCAGTTTTTTTTTGTAAAATGGCTGATTTTTGTAAATACATTGTACAATATTTCCCTTTTTTCCTGAAAATAAGTTATTGTTTTATTAAATGCGTTAGTTTTATTATTTTTTTCAGGTCGATTATACAAAATATATTATCTTTAATTAGATTATCACATCATCACATCTAAGGATTATTATATATGATATATATTTTCATTTACTTTAAATATAGTACCCATGTTGTTTAATATTCTCGCGTCTTTTTTTAAATGTTTACTTTACCCCAGAGATTGAAAACATAAATAGTTGTTTCTCTGCATGCGTATGTGAAGAGAAGTTGGGTTAAAACGGCCAATATCTCTCCGAAAGGATGCCAAAAATATTCATGAAGTGCAAAATTTGGGAGTGTTTGGACAATGTATATTAGGCAAAACTTTGCAATATTTTGTAAAGATTCAACAGTTTCTTAGTAAATATGCTTTTCTTTCAATTCCTCCTTCCATATCTGAGTGAACCCTTGCCAAATCAAAACGCTAATTTTTGAATCAAAAATGAAAAAAACTACTTCCTTTCTCGCTTGAACCCCCTTGATTTGTGTTTGGCAAAAGAAAGGATAAAAGAAAAAAAAATCGAACGTGTAGTACTTCACGTTTCCTCAAACAATTCGTGGAGATGAATCAAACAGTTCGTTTTAACGAACTGTAAGTAAGGAGCGACCCGGCTCAATGGTAACCGAAACTCTGGAAAACGGGATTTTGATACAAATAGATACATCAAAAAATTAGATTTTAATGCTGATTTCAAATATATAAGTTTCATCAAGTTTAGTCCTACCCATCAAACGTTACGTGCCTGAGAAAATTTGGCTGATTTTTGAAAAAAGGGGGAAACACCCCATAAAAGTTATAGAACCTTAATGAAAATCACACCATCATATTCAGCATATTAGAGAACCCTACTGTAGAGGTGTGAAGCTCCTATCTACAATAATGTGGAATTTTGAATTTTTTGCCAGAAGAAAGATCACGGATGGGTGTTTATTTGTTTTTTGTTGTTTTTTTTTGTTTTTTTTTTCCCCAGGGGTGATCGTATCGACCCAGTGGTTCAAGAATATCGTGGGAGGGCTCATTGGAACGGAAATTAAAAGTTCTAGTGCCCTTTTTAAGTGACAAAAAAATGGAGGGCAACTATGACCCCTCCCAAGCTCATTTTTTCCCGAAGTCACCCGATCAAAATTTTGAGATAGCCATTTCGCTCAGCATGGTCGAAAATATGATAACTATATCATTTAGGATGACTTAATCCCCCAGAGGGAGGGCTGAAAGTTATGAACTTTACCCAACGTTAACATGTAGTATTGGCTATTGGGAAGTATACAGACGTTTTCAGGGGGGATTTTTTCTGGTAGTGGGAGTTGGGGGTGGGGGTTGTGTTGGAGGATTTTTCCATGAAGGAAGTTTTCATGGGGGAAGGGACATTGATATGAAAGGGGACGCCGGATTTCCCAGCATTATTTAAAAAAAGATCATAAATTGAATTAAAAAAAACAAGTTTTTCAACTGAAAGTAAGCAGCAACATCAAAACTTAAACGAACAGAAAATATTACGTTTATGATTGGGTTCAACCCCTAGTCAATACCTCGCTCTTTAAGCCAAAGATTTTTTAGTACTTTCATAAGAGCTATTTATTCTAATTAACGGCCTTTGTGATTGAGCGGTCATTTTTAAAGAATTGGAACAAAATTCAAACTTAAGCTTAAAGAGCAAGGTATTGACTAGGGGGCGAACCCCCAAATATACGTATTAAAAATATATGAATATAGAAGTTCGTTACGTAAGTTAATTCGTAAGTTACGTATATTTATTACTAATAAAAACGTTCGTAAATAAAATTGAAGAAGTTTCGAGAAAGCCATTTAACAAAATAAAAGTAAAATTAATATGCAAATTTTGTTTTAATTATTCATGTACGGTGAGCTAAAATCAAAACCTGTCTTAATTCAAAACATTCAAAAATTAAATAAAAAAAACAATTTTTTTAATTGAAAGTAAGGAACGACGTTAAAACTTTAAACAAACAGAAATTATTCCGTATATGAAAGGGGCTGTCCCCTCCTCAATGCCTTGCTCTTTACGCTAAAGTTTGACTTTCTCACAGCTCTATTTATTTTAACAATAAAACACTTTAGCGTAAAGAGCGAGGCGTTGAGGAGGGGACAGCCCCTTTCATATACGGAATAATTTCTGTTCCTTTTAAGTTTTAACGTCGTTCCTTACTTTCAATTAAAAAAACTTGTTTTTTTTATTTAGTTGTAAGTAAGGAGCGACTTGTGCAATTAGTGTGAAATAAGGAGTTTTTAATTGAAAGAAGAGCCTTTTAGGGTGATTCTAGATATCATCAAGTTTAAAGTTACAGAAGTTACTAACTGAAAAGATTTACCTTATCTTCGAAAAAAAGGAAACTATGTCTGGAAAGGGGAACGCTGTTGATGGAAGTTTTACTGTCAAGTTCAGCGTCTTACCCAAAAAATTTAAAAAAAATTTGTATTTTTTCCAAGAAGGATGATCATGGATACATATCTGTTTTTTCTGTATTCTTCTAGGGTGACCGTATCCTAATAATGTTCCTAGAACATCGAAAGAGGGCTTATTTGAGCAGAAAACTAAAAGTTTTACCGCCCATTTTAATTATAAAAAGAGATTGCCACAGATAAGGGGTGTTTTCTGCCATTTTTTGGCGAAAAAATTGGTAAAGTATGCTGCTATCAAGTGAAAATCCGATATGGTCAACTAATTCAGAATTGTTGAAAGACCCAATATTGAGCTTCCTAGTTTCATGGTAGCGTGGTAACGTGGTGGCGTGCCTCGTGGTAGCGTATTATTCCTGACGACGCACCCAGTCCATACATGATGAACGATTAATATAGGAAATATTTTAGTTATATAACTAAGCTACGTAAAATGGTGTATAATTGCAGATAAGTTTTTATTTTGGAGAGCCGAATGGATTTATATATAAGGGAGGGGGATGTGCCTTAAGCCCCAAAAAGTGGTAAATATTTTAATTCTCAGTTGGCATTCAGATAAATAAAGAAGGAGGTTAGGTGAAGTGGGTAAAAATCAATCTTCAATCTTCTTCCATTTCTAAAAATGTTTCGGACTATGCATATACCATGATATGGCTGCTGCGGGGGTGATGGTTCTCCTCTTATTGCGGAAATAAATTTTCTGTGTAGTGTCCCCCTAACCTCTTTCTATATTTCTCTGAATGCCCTACTGAGAATCAAAAATTTTTGCACTTTTGGGGCTCCAGGAAAACTCCCCCCAATAAAAAAAAGTAACGGCCCTCCATCAGCCCATAGTAACCGTAATATTAAAATAAGTCATCCTATGTATGAGGATGTAACACACTTATCTAAAAAAAAGGATAAAGATCCTCCAGATCTATTTCTGGCGCATAGGGCGTCGAATCAACGTGGTAGCTGCTAGGTCTTTTTACAGGGACAAGTAGTAAGCTAGTCACCCAGCCTTGCCGAGGCAGGAATCGAACCCTGGGCCCTGTATTGCCAAACAGAGCATCAATCCACTGTACTTCAACAGGTTACAAACTTATCTATTGACAAGATATTAAAGCAAGGAATGATTTCTAGCCCATTGTAACCGAAAAACAAAATAAAATATAAATCCAACAAAAATTCAATCATTATATTTAATTAAGGCTTGAAAACATTTAGGTTAGAGTAAGATAAAATTTTGTAAGAAATTCCTATTTTGTGGGTATCTTTTAAATATTTTTATGTACAATATGTCCTTATTACCGAGCGAAACTCAGATTTTTTTTTGAACGGTGTACTAAACAATATAAGTATAAATAATATGCATAGAGGAAGACCCACAAAATGAATATTTACAATTGTTAGGATTGATGATTCGTTGGAACAAGAGGAATTTTTTTCAACCACCCGAACCGTCAAACGTGATAGACTGTAAAAAAAAAATTGGATTTCCAACAAAATATTTGGCTGGAATTTAAACAAGCCAAAAAAACCAATTTTTTGTTGAAATTGTGATTTGTGTTTTAACTCCAACAAATTATTGAAATTAATAAGATTTATGTACTTTTAAGTAGAAAAAATGTAATTCTCAACGTAAATAGGTTTTATTGATCAACATGGTTTGGATTTCAACAGTAGATTGAAATTTCTTGAATATCATATTAAATTTGACTATGGTGCCGTTTAAAGTAACATGTTAAATGAAAAAATCAAAGCAAATGTTGGAAATGTGAGGGAAAAAGCAGAAGCCAATTGTCCTTATGAGCTGAAAAAGATAATATAAAATTAAAGGGGATATATTTTAACTTAGAAATGAGTTGAACTTACGTGTCTACGAAGTGCACACACAGAAATTTATGCACAAATATTATGTTTTTGTAGAAGTTTCATAGGGAATTTTGTTAGATGCATTTTTTTTTAGTTTGTAGTTAGAAAACGTGGGAAGCTGATAGCTGAATTTGGATATCCTTGTGATTTTGGTTATGTATTCCTTTCAAAAACCTATTTTAGAGAACAGAATACTTAAAGAAAGTATTATGGAGCTAAGGGTCTGAGGTTTATGGAGCTAAGGGTCTAAAGTTTTGTCCAAATTCAGAATTTAAGTGATTTCATTTTATTTATTTGGTAAAAAATGAATTCGATGGATAGTTTAGGACGGTAATTTCTGGCATGAATCGCTGCTAAAATGGAAAAACTACCATTAAAACGTGTATTTTTCTTCTGATTTGTCTCTTACACACATGTGCTAGAAAAAATAACCTTAAAAGATGGTTTTAAGCAGGGAAGCGACGAAAATTTTTGAATTAGCATTAAGAAGGGTCCTTTTCCCATGTATTTTTCTTCTTTCATACTTTCGTTTAAGATGACTTCCGAGCTTCAGGATAGGGGAGGGGCTAAGTATGGTTTCTAGGGGGAAGAAAGCCCCCTCCCCCAAAGTAACTAAGATCTCTGCTTAAATGCTAATGATTTTGAGCTGACTGCATAAATTGATAACAAATTTATTTTACAATCGAAATGTGTCAAATGACTAGCCAACATTTCTAAGAAGTTTAGGAGATGCTGTATAAACATAATGACGCATTTTGGAAAAAAAGAGACGGGAAATGAAAGAAAAAAACCACAGATAAAAAAGATGGCAATGCTTGTGTACATGGAAACTTTTTCGTCCCTTTATTAGAAAAACTGTTCTTTTTTTGCAAAAATTCCTGCGATAGTATTACACTTTCTCAAAAGTTTTGCTTCCAGAAAAAAGTGCCACCCTTGGCAATTGGCAACCCTCAGGAGAAGTTGATGAGAGACTGATGGTTAATGTTTTCAGATTGGAGACAAACCCAATCATTTTCTGGTCTCAAAAAGAAGAAATCTTTCCGGAGGTAGCAGACATCGGTTCACAGCGCAGAGGCTACTCGTGTGACGAGCGAATCAACATTTTCGATCGCCGGTTATTTCATGGGAAAACAGTGTGACCGGATAATTTTTAATACTTTGGAAACGTGCATGTTTTTAAGTGACAAGTTTTAAGGTTCGAAAAACGTTACTATTATTAACTTTATAATAATAAAACAAAACATATCTCCTGCTCTTTTTTTTCTTTAAGCTTTAAGTGCTGAAAAAAAAAACCAGCTGTTTAAACAGCTGTCTTCTGAACGAGATCTTGAGTTTTCTGTTTTAACCAAAAAACGGAACAGCAATAGAAACAGGCCTTCTGTTTTGTGTTTACCTGTTCTGTTTCTGTTTCATTCAAGCACTGTTTATTTTTTTGTGTTTATTGAAAAAAAAACAAAAAAAAAACAGAATAGTGGGATGCTTAGTAACGAAAAGATTGATCAATCAGACAGCTTCACTTACCTAGGTAGTATTACTAGTAAATATGACAGGTAAGGTAAAGGCATTGAAAGTAGAATAGCCAAGTCCAGGGTGTTTTCCTCCCGATTTAAAATTTTTTAGAAGAGTAGGAAGAATATTCTGCAAACCATGATTAGAATATTGAAAGCCACAGTAATGGCAGCGGTCAAGCATGGTTCTGAAGCGTCAGAGCTCCGAAAGACGGAGAAGCACTTGTTAGATGTTTTCCAGAAAAATTGTCCACAGGATTAATTTGGATGCCTGTCAGACTGGCCTTATTTCCAACAGCAAGCTATATGAAAATGTGGTTCAATCCCGCTTTCTATGCCTATAATGAGAAGAGATTAAGATGGCTAGGGTATGTTTTGTGAATGAAGGATGGGAGATTGACAAGGAACGTTCTTGTCAGCCAGCCATCAAGGGCCAAACGTAAGCAGTTTATCTTCAAATGGGGCGGGAAGAGATCGTAATGAAATATTTATTGGAACTTTCTGGTAGGGTTTAAAGAGGTGTAGCATAGACTGGGATTGAGGGGAAGGATGCGCAGCTGTATTGGCCTCAGGCCACTTTTTGCTATAGAGAGTTGTTAGTAGTATTAGTAGTAGTAGCAGTATTTTTTTCTTGTGACTGTCAATGAATTACTTTTGTTTTGGTTTGTTCAACACTAGTGAATAGCTAATAAACATTAAATCCCATAAAAACTTTATACACTTAAAATTATTTTATAAGCAGCAATAAAGACTTATCATTTCTCATAAAACCACATCCTGTCTATTTGAACATTTTATTTGTTTTATTATTTTCAGCTATTATTTCACATAAAACCACGTGCAATCTCTTTGAAAGTTTCGTTTATTTTATAAAGCAATATAATTCTCTAAATTACAGCGGAAAAAAAGAATTACTTTTTATCTATTGAGCATTAATCAATGGGTGATTTTTTTCGTATTTTCTTACGCTGCTTTCAATTCTGCTTTCCTTTTTTTATTTTTTTTAATGAACCATTAGTATTATATCTGATTTTTCAAATTTGATTTTGCCAAAGGTACGGTGATTTTAAAGATAGTTAGTTTATGTAATTTGGAACTTTTTATACTGATATGGAAATGTTGTCTGGTTTTCCCTCGGACCTACATTTCTTATGTAACAGTTGCTTGAAGCATATTTGAAGTTTTGCATATTTGAAGTTTTGCATATTTGAAGTGAGCAAGTTTTTGCGGGGTGGTCAATAAAAGCAAAATTGTTCGATAATTCAAATTCGAAGTTCCAAGACACTGTAAGAAACTTAGGGTTTCAGGAAGGCACGTCCCAGAGCTCCCTCCCTTACGTATGCACTTGATTCAAGCTTATAAAGATGTTGACTGAAATTTGAGGTTCAATGCTGCTTATGATTGCAACAAGTTTTATATCATGTACAGGTGTTAGTGTTATGTTCCTTGAGCAAATGGACTGGAATAAAAAAAATTTTTATCAAAAACCAGTGAAAAAAATTGGTATTATTTCAACTGATGAAATGTTGTTGAAGTCAGACTTGCGAATAAATTGGAAATTTGTTGTAGCAAATTTTACTTTAACTGCACTAAAATCAAGAAATTGACGAGTTTTTTCTGGAGAGTAACTGGTAAATTTTATTATCCAAGCTAAAGATTAAAATTTTGAATGGTTATCAATTTGAACGTCTGAAACTGTTTATAAAATTGATACGCTGAATTTTCTATAGTATTGAGAATAAATTTTAATCTGAGGAAGTTCCCTAGCCCCATAACTCTGGCTTAAAACAATTTAATAGCAGGTCCACCCTTACCTTGATGCTTCCCTGTGGTAACATAAAAAATAACCTAAAACCTCTAGAAATGGTATCGGATGAAAAAAAGTATACTGTTGGAATTCCTATGGCCGAAAAACCTATACAGAAAACTTACTGTCCCTTGACATTAACAGCATAAAAATTCCCCTGGCCTTAACAACAAGGATAATCCTTTTTTTGCATAGTAATCATATTTTTTTTCGGTTTTTCTTTCTCCACAGCTAGTGGGGCACTTGAGAATCATAGAGAGCAATTTTAATGCTCATTTTAAAGAAAGTATGTTTATTTAGCGCCTTTTGTAATTAAAAAACACAATCTTTAAAATAAATTCTTTTTTTGTAAAAAAAACTGTATTTTCTGATACATGATGATGAATAACGTCATAATGGTAGGTTACAGCAATAAATGCCGTTATAGTAAAACTATATGATGATGTTAGTTGATATTGCATTATTACCAACATAAGACACTGACAAGTGAAGTCAGTTATAATACCTACCGAGAAAAAGTTAAGAAAACTGTGTATCAAATGTACTTTTTAGGGTCTCTTAGGTAACAGCGATGACAACGTAGTTCGTTCCTTGCTAGTTACTGCTAAGAAAAAACCAAAGATCTTTTCACGTGTGCACGTGTGTAAAATATATTTTTCATAAAGGTAGTGTCTAATGAAAAGAAGGTAGCAATCAGAGGTAGAGAGTGCCCCTTTTAAGATTAAAATTGATTGGAGTGCAAATATCCCCCCCCCCCTTCCAATTTCCTTTCAAAATGCATCTGATAAAAATTTTGAGATCACCATTTGTTACCGTAGAAACTTTGAAAAATGC
This sequence comes from Artemia sp. Kazakhstan ARC1039, assembly GCA_029168905.1. Taxonomy (NCBI): domain Eukaryota; kingdom Metazoa; phylum Arthropoda; class Branchiopoda; order Anostraca; family Artemiidae; genus Artemia; species Artemia sp. Kazakhstan ARC1039. Next base: position 3,393 of record JAQQPU010008207.1, on the reverse strand, counting down.
TCATTTGATCGGAAATTAAAAGAGTGTGTGCCCTTTTTAATAGTCAAAATAATTGAAGGGCAACAAGCCCCCCATACACTCCCATCGATTTCCGAAAAAATATATAATAAAAAATGTTAGATATCCATTTTCTACAGCGTAGTTGAAAGGTCTGGAAATTATGTCTTCGAGGATGACACCCCCCCCCCCCCCCACAGGCCTCAGTGCAAGGGCTGTAAGTTATGCCCCGAGGAAATATAAGGTTTTTATAGGAAGGGCTGTCGTAAAAACTCCGGAGGGGGCTTATTGAATTAAAAATCAGATTTATTAGTGCCCTTTTTAATAGTCAAAGTAATCGGGGGGGGGGGGAGCCTTGCCCAACGTCAAATTTCCCTAAATAAAAAATTCCAATGACAATTTTGAGATTGACATTTGTTAAAAGATAGTTCAAAAATCATATAAAAAGATCTTTGGGATTGAGAGAATCCCCAAGAGTCTGGGGGCAAGGTTTGTCAGTTATGGCCCAGGGCCATATAATGTTTTTATTGAAGGAATGGTCGTATGAAGTTTTTAAGAGACTCGTTTGATTGAGAATGTATGGTTCTAGTTCCCTTTTAAGAGTCAAACATGGTAGAGGGCAAATAGGCCCCCTTGACATCCTCTTTTCCCGAAACGCATTCAATTGAAATCGTAATATGGCCATTTTGTTACCAATAGTCCAAAAATCATATAACAGTGTCCTTAGGGTGGACAAAATCCCACAGAGCCTAAGGACAAAGGTTGGAAGTTGTGCCCCGGGGCATATAAGGTTTTTATGGAACGGGTGGTCGCATAAACGTTGGATCAAATGGAGCTCATTTGATTGGAAGTTGGAAGTTTTAGTACCATTTTAAGAGTTAAAAGGGAATGGAGGGCAATCAGACCCCCTTCCCCCAAGCCTATCAGTCCCTAAAAAACATCTGATCGAAATTCTAACAGAAATATTTTGGTCAGTATTGCTTAAATGTCCCAGTAATTATGTCTTTGGGGATGTCAGCCTCCACAGAATCATCAGGACAAGGGCTGTAAGTTAAGCATTTCGTCGATTGTTTACACATACTATATGTTATTGAGAAAGGTATGCATGCTTGAACTTTACTTTCCAAGAAGACGAAGGGGCTACCACTAAGCCCCACTTACAATATTGAGGGGAAATTTTAATTGAGTCAAAAGACGTCATGTGCATGCCCATTGTCAAAATAACGTATCTCAAGAATTGATTTTGGCATTAAGTTGGAACTTTAAGAGAATGCTTAAAGGGGAAGATCATCTCACCAAAAAGTAATAGAGGGCACAATACTACCAGTAGTACTGTTACTGTAACATTTACTACTACTACTACTACTACTGCAACTACTTTACTGAAAACAAAAGCGTTTTAAATTTTTCGCTTTTTTACTTTAACAAATAAATAAATATCAAAACTTAAGGAATAAATATCTTTATATGTCAATTAAACTGACATTATGTCAATTAAGGTGCAAATTATGTTCTGGTCTTGAGAAGACATGGGCGTTATGAGCCCTACTCATGTTGATTTTTGCTCATTTTGAGTTTGAATCGGCTATTTATTGTAATTTCTGCTCGTTTTGAGTTTCAATTATTTATTCATAATGTTTTGCGGTAGTTTTACGTCTGGAAGATTATTTGATTTTATTTCTGCGCATTTTTGGCTTAATGCAGCTCTTTACTTTTCTTTGAAAAATCTGTTTTGTGGAAAAATTTTCTAAATTATTTAATAGAAAAGGCCTAGTTACAATCCTATTGGAGAGACACAAATATATTTACTGCTCTCTTTAAACGAGCAACGGTGTATCAAACCGTTCCTGGTAACAAACTGTATGTATGTATATAGAAACGCGGATTCACTCGGTCCCTTGCTCTCGGCACGCGGTGGGCCTGTATATATTTGATTCTCTAATTACGCATTAGCATAACCATTTCGTTAGTAGTAAGGCCCCAATTACTTAAAAGGATACATGCACTTTCACAAGCCTGAGGCATGGATATGTGTATAGTTTAACCGGTACATTGGCTTGCCAGGGTCAAGCACCTATTACTACGAACGATACTTGCCCTACCAAACGGGTTTTCTAATGTGACACTCATTTTTTTTTTTGAGGTCAGTCGGTTAGAGAGAGCGGCGGTCACACTAACTTGATTGGTAGTTGGATTCGGATATAAGGAGTAATTTTCATTGTAGTTCATATTAGTAAGAGAATTGAATTCAGAGAGAGAATAGTTTTTTGAGTGGATATTAGTGGAGAAAAAATAAGTGGTGCATTTACATTATTGGAGATTAATGATGGAACCGACAGCAGCAGCAGCAACGATATACGAGTACCCAATGTAGCTGTGGAAATAACCGCTGGCTATAAACTATGTCTTGAATGGGATAGTATGTATGCTAGATACGTGATATCATTAAGCAAGTTTTAGCAGGAGGAGCAACTATGTTTTGCTGGAAAAGTGAATATTCTCCATATAAATAAACTTCGGTCAGCATTAGATGTCATATCGAAATATATTGATGAGAACAAAATGCATCAGTGAATATTATTATTGTAATTATGTTCAATAAAATGTTTCTAAATCAATGGTATTTTTTTTTCTTTCTATAGTAGACTAGCGTATATTTTCTAGAGTACAAAAAGAAATTCTGGTTAGTCTGAAGTTGGTTGTGAGAGAGTTAGGACTCTAAAAAATGGATAGATTTGAGAAAGAGTGAATAATGAGGAATCTAGTTCTTATGGAAAAACGTTTGATTCTAGATGATGATTTTCTGGAGTTGTCTATTCAAAGGAAGATATTTTCTCGGGGAATGCTTGTTGATATAATGAAAACTGATTCTCCATCATTAGACTATTGTATGAAGCTTCTACGTCGTGGTCCAAATGCATTTACCCAATTTATTGATATATTGATCACGACACGGCAAATGATATTGTGGATATGCTTTTAAACATTAGTTTTGAAATTTAGGACTTTTTTCATGAGAAAGATGGTGCTCAAGGATGATTTACTCCTCTCTCTCTCTCTATCTCAGACAATTTTTGTTGTTGCTAGCTCAGTTTCATTGTGGTAGTGAGAGTGTCAACACATAACAAAATGTTCCATACATGTCCGTTATGTATGTACTCACTAGGCAGCTGGTCATCATCATGTGAGAATTGCACAATGATTGAGGAGTATGATGAAAAGTGTAGATTATGCAACCCGTGTAAATTGCATAGAGGATATGCTGTACAAATTAAAGGTTGTAATTCCTGTCTTGAAGAGGTGTGTGACTCTCATCCTAGAGGCCACCTATGCTCCAATTGTCATTATGAAAAATGTAATCAGTGGGAGAATACATATCCCGGTATGATTGGAAAG